>JAPMOQ010015486.1:125791-174236 GCA_026543055.1 Argiope trifasciata | reverse complement strand
TTTTTTTTTTTTTTTTTTTTTTTTTTTTTTTTTTTTTTTCAAATGTAGAACGCATAATGTACAATACAGGCAGACATGAAATCGTACATGAACATATAGGATCGCAAACATGAACATATAGGATAGCAAACATGAACATATAGGATCGCAATATTAATAAAAACTTCGATTCAACGAGGCTCCTTAAATTAATAAAATTTTTATTATACAAGATTATACATTAAATTATTTTTTGTTTAATAGGATGTAAATCGCTTCGGTGTATTGCAGAATGGAAAAAATTAATCCCATTCTATAATTCAATGCATGATGAAATGCTTTAAAATTTAATTGAAAACACGATAAGAAAAGATGGGAGAGTAAAATTAATTTAACATAATAAGAGATTTGTGATTTTAAAAAATTATGGAATGCACATGGCGAAGGCATTTTTACTTTTAAGAATTTGTTTCGAAATTTCTAAAGAATTTCTTTTTTCTTTTTAGGATTCCATGAGAAAAAGGAGAAGAAGCAAGAAATCCTTTTATTTTGGAAATAAATATGCATTGCTATAAAAATTATTTTTAATTTTTCTTTGGAGCTCATATAAAGGAAAACTTTATTTATTTGACTAATACGAAACTTTGGCATCCTCGCTTAGTCTTCTGTGGAGAGTTTCCTTTCGTACATTTCAACTCTGTTTGGACTTGTTTTTGAGTTGTCTACATCCTCTAATAGTTAGTGGGCTGTATTTCGAAACTATGTAATAAATTAATCGGATTGAAGGAAAAAATACTTATTTTTCAATTCACTTTCCTTAAGATTAAAATAAAACTTCTTTAAAAGAAACGTTTTTTTTCTTTCTTTTAATTTAATATTTCGTTATTCCAAACTCAAATCACGCTCTATACATCGTATCTGACAAAATTTCCAACATATAAGATGGACCAAATTTTACTAGAATCAAGGCAAGAAATCGCAAGACTGCCTCCTTATCACTGCGATCTGAATCTCATTGAATGCATATGGTCATCAGTAAAACGCTGCATTCGTGAATAAAACATAACGGGAGTTTTAAGTTCCAGCAATCTGCGATTATTACTAAAAAATTGCTTTTTCACAAATAACGCAGAACGAATGGAAGAAACAGTGTGAACACATAAAACATATAGAAAACAGCTATTGGGAAAAAGATAGACCAATGGAAGAAATTGTAGTTGAATCAGTTATAAATGTGTCGCAAAGGGATTCAAATTCTTTCTCGGGCAAAGAATCTTCAACCGTTTCGGACCTTGAGGAACCTATAAGGAATAGTTATTCATGCTTTATATTTGTAAAAAAAAAAAAAAAAAAAAAAAAAAAAAAAAATTGAAATTTTATTTTTGTATTAATACAAAAACACTGATGTCGCTCTTCATAACAAACTGCATACGAGAGTCTTCTATAATGTTAAACTGAACTAACTATAATGACTTCAAAAAAAAGTACAAGGATTGCTATTTAATTAAAAAAATATTGTAAATATCTGACAAACGTAGTTAATTTGCTTGATCAACTAAATTATATTAGAATTGTTGAGTAAAATTATTTCACATATATATTTAGTCAATAATAGATGATAATTTTGAGTAATGTTTTAATTTATTAAAATTCTTTGGAAATACACTGATGGAAAAAAAACCCAACTGCAAGAAAAAATTATTGTACAGTAATGAAATTTTAGGAATACATTTGTCTAGGTAACATATTTAATTGATTAAAGTTTCAAGATCACAGGCAGAGCCGTTTCAAATGTGAAATGTTGGTACATTAGTAACCGGTGTAACCGCCAGAATTTTGAATGCAAGCATGCAAACGTGCATGCATTGTGTCGTACAGGTATCGGATATCAGTTTGTGGGATGCCTGTTGCACTTGGGTGGTCAATGCAGGGACGGTTAATGCTGGTTGTGAATGACGTTGTAGTTGTCTTCCAATGATGTCCCATACGTGCTCGATTGGAGAAAGATCTGGTGATCTAGCAGGCCAAGGCAACATGTCGACACTCTGTAGAGCATGTTGGGTTACAACAGCGGTATGAGGGCAAGCGTTATCCTGTTGGAAAACACCCCCTTGAATGCTGTTCATGAATGGCAGCACAACATTTTGTATCACTAGACTGACGTACAAATTTGCAGTCAGGGTGCGTGGGATAACCACGAGAGTGCTCCTGCTGTCATACGAAATTGCTCCCCAAACCATAACTCCAGGAGTAGGCCCTGTGTATCTAGGCCGCAGACAGGTCACTAGCAGGCGTTCACCTGGCCTTCTTCTAACCAACAAACGGCTATCACTGCGACCAAAGTAGAACCGGCTTTCATCAGAAAACACAACAAATCTCCACTCCGTCCTCCAATGAGCTCTAGCTCTCTTTTTTTCCATCAGTGTATTTATTCTTCAATAATTTGTGGATATTACGTTAAATGTAATATATCTGTAAGATGTGCTACGGAGGACTGAGTTACTAATGTTGTGAAGTATGAGTTATTCCAAAGGTTCTGATAAATATTTCGTTAGTTCTTAAAAGAATATGAGGAATAAATAACTTTAATTTTGCCTTTTTATTTATTTATTTATATTTTAATTTTTTGCTGAATTTCGTCTTTTTACTTTTTTTTGATATCAAACAGTAAGAGATTTATAAGAATAAAACAGTTCCAAATTAACTAATTTTTTTTCTCTTGTGATCTTAAGTTTATTATTTGATACTATTGTTTTCACGTTATTCAAAACTCATAAATTCTAGTGTAAAACGGGAGGAGGGAATTTAGTATTAAAACGTAAGCTTTCTACTCTTAAAAAACACATAAAATCAAACTATTTTGTTTTATCCTATGGTTATTATTTAATTGGCGGCAGCCTCAGATCGTAAAAAATCAATGCAAACGCAATTGAAGAAATATCGTTGGAGGCCTTCTTATTCAACACATTATTTTAAAGCTCAAATAAACAGGAATTTCTAAGTTTATCTACAATTTAATTTTATTTGTCATGTTTATATGTATTAATACAAGCGAAAAGAATTTCTCCCCTAATGAAGCGTGCTTAGTTAGCCAAATGCTGTGGTCTGTTTTAATGCCTGATTCTTTCCTTACTTAGACTTGTCTATTTACACCAACCATGTTCAGGATTTTTCTACTGCAGAGTTGATCGGTTTTCAGGACATTTCTGGTACTAGAAACTCATACTTAATGAATCTTCCACGAAATCATTCTCAAAGGTCTAGAAAAATCGATTAATAGCCGTATATTACTATAAGCATCCAAATTGTTTTTAAATTATATTTATGTGCAGAAGCAGAAATTCATTGTATCACTTTAGTTATTTACATTAAAAGGAATTTCAGATGCTTTGGGCGCTGGGGGTGGGAGAGAGACATTTTATGTTTTCTTAATACTTTATAAACATTACCTCTCTTATTTCTTCGTGTATAAAATATAAAAATAAAATCATACAAAATTTTGTGTTTGAGGTTTTGAAGATCCTTAATTCTGCCATTCTGTACCTCCCTGCTGTTCACGCAACAAGTATGAAAAAAATTTCAGGAAGAATGCATGGCAACGAGCCACATCAATGAAATCTGGCAGACGATTTTATTATCGAATTATAGGTATCTATCAAATTTCAATCTAAACCTGTGATTAAGTTGATTCATCTTTTTTGTATATACGCTGAAATTACATTTCAGGAACTGTTGTAGTGGCTTATTCCACCTGGTTGGCAGTAACATCGGACCAGGTCCGTGAGTGCGAACGCCTTCAAACAATGTAGTATGAAGGCGTTCGGGACTACCTCAGAACTCAAGAACAGCCGGCCTTTATGGAGATCGATGCAGGCCAAAAGGAGCAACTTAAGTCGCATTACATTTTGGGCATATGAGATAAACTTTGTAGCCCATCACATGATGTTGTATACGATTGTGTCCACTTCGAAATCTAGAGAGTTGTTTCATCGCGCCTGCTGCCAGCCCCAACTAAAACATCTTCAGGATGACTTTTCGTATATCATTCAGGCACAGGGACCCTCCTCCAAGAATAACAGATATCTTGCCGCCCCGGGTGGCGATTTCTAAAAAAGTAAGGCTCCCACTTGGAGCAGTATCCTTATGGCTGTCTTCTCGGTCCAGACTATCAGCAATTTCATTTCCATGCACTTTCACTTGCGATGGAACTCACTGAAAGGTGATCTTAACATTGGGAATCAAGCGAATCAAAAGTTGGACGATGTTCCTCGTCATGCTATCCCATGCCTCCAACATTCAGATAAATACTGAATGAAACTTCGGCTGTTACTCAGAATCCAAATGTCAGTGCAAACACTCGCAGTTATGCAAAATCTCAAAGTCTCCTCAATAGCTATTAGTTCCGCACGAAACACAGAGCATTGTCAGTTTTTCTTACACTATACTAATGCCGTTTTCCTTTTTAACAAAAAATATTCTACCTGAAATAGCGCCATCATCCACACTGCCATCAGAATAGATCTATAACATATTACAAGGATTTTTATCGATAGTTCCCAAAGCTACATTTCAGGAACAGAATGAATCATGAAGTTTTAATATATGATCTAAAGGATGGATATAGACTAGCGTGGATGTGCAGAAAGGGGATCATATCTTGGTATAGAAATTTTCTGAAGGTGTTTGGAGGTAGATAGGAAGTACCATACTGGAATAATAAAAATATATATCGGAAATAAGATGTTAGAGACTAAATTGTGCAGTTATACGCCATATGACTTTCTTTTAAATGCAAAATTAGAGTAGATATTTTCAAACAAAATTAATCTCGCAAGGAAGTTAGTTTCCAAGATTGTCAACTGTCATTAAATTTATTGTAAGTGTCGACTATAAGATTCCTTTTCTCTATGTATATAATATAAAGATAATATATCACACCTGAAAATATATAACACATAGTAGTCATTCATTGACATGCTGCCTTGACTGTATAAAAACCAATTATGCCTAGTGTTTACACTAAATACATCAACGAGTTAACACTAGATCGTTCATTAAAAAGTTTTCGATATTTTAAAAATAAAATTGTATACATTAAGTCACAAAAAGGATTATAAAAATATGATTTATATAATTCTCATTTCCATACCGATTTCGATAAAAAGTTTTTTATTGTTTAAGGTTCGCAGAAGGCCATGAAGCCCCTCTAGTATCTACCTATTCCTGAATACCCTTTCAAATGTAAACCTGTGTTGTTACTATTATGTATCTTTCAACAGTATGAGAATTTTTGATTAACTTCGACTAATAAATAAAAATATGTATTTGTATGTCTAATGACATTCTAATTGTTATTTATTTGAATTAAAAGTAAACAAATTTGGCAAAAATATTTTTAGAGGTGAGAATGTACATAAATTTTTATATTATAAATTATAAAAATATACAATCATTTCCAAAAGTATGTGTTTGCCATATTTAGTAGTTCTAGTACAGTCAGGCATCTTTTTAAACCATTCTAACTTCGATAACATTTGGTCCAGTAGTTTTTCTTTTATAACAATTTCAAAACGGAACTTAAATTATAACCACCCTTTACATTAATCAGATTTAAATTTTTAATAGCGTAATGTTATGTGATGTGTCTTGATTAAGAATACTCGTACACAATAAACAGAATAAGTAAGTATGTCAAAATTACTTGGTATTTCTTACAATTTAATGCTTAAAAATACTTCTTGAGGGGTTATTATTTATTAAATGCTTTATATCTATATAGATATATATTTTGTATTTCTTTCAATGCCTTTATTGTTTCCCATTGCCTTTTCAAAAAAAGATATCATCAGTATACAAAACAATTTAATTGGGATTAACTTAAAATTAATTTCTTTTTAAAATATGATTTTAAGTTAAAAAGATTTGCTTTTGAAGACTAATCTATGCCAATTATTTATAGCAAAATAATGCTGTATCAGATTTATTAGAAATATACAAAGTATTACTACAAATAGTATTATAGTGGAACACTAGGGCAATTTCTGAACTTTGATTTTTAAAAATATCTATATATTTTAGAAATATTTTTTAACAATAGTTGTCATAAAAATAAAAAAAAAAAGATTAATGACTATAGTGTTCAAAAAGACAACAAAAAATATTTTCATCTGTAAGAGATTAGAAGATTGACAGATAGCCTACTTTTAAGAATTTCTTTTGACATACTAACAAACCATAATTATTTTGATTATCTCTACAATAATCTTTCTTTATATTTATCTCAAGAATACAATTTTACTGAGATGGAGTTAAAAGTTTTTAAATTTCAAAGCTAATTTTATCTTAGAATTATAAATTTTTAAACCAGACAAGGAACAATTGTTAATAATTTTACAAGATATCTGGAAATTAATAAAATTTTGTACATCAAATATACATATCTTGCATTTGCAAATAATACAGATTATTTTCAATAACTGATAAATTTAATATTTGGTAGATACTCTTCTGTCTTTTTAATATTCACTAAATGAAGATTTTGATAGAATGGAAATGATTTTTTTTTTCATTTTAGTAGTTGGGTTATTATATAAATATTTTATGGGTCTTTAAATTGATTAAATTTTTTTTCTAAGGCTTAAAGTTATTGCACTAATCTGCAAAAATATTATGAATTATTTATTACAAAAAAAAAAAAAAAAAAAATCTGCTAGCGTTGTCTTCAAATTAGATACTAGTATGAAAAAAATAATGAAGTAAATGAAGAATTGATATACAGAGAAGAAACTGACAACAGAAATATACAATTATTTTCTATAATGCCTTAATAAACAAATTAAAGTATAAAAAATGTTCACTTGTCCCCATAAATAAGTCAAAATCAAATATCAAAATATGTTTTCATTTTTAATACCAATTACTTATTATTAATTTTAAGTCTATAAAAATTATATTGAATTAGCGGATTTTCATGTATTATTTTACAATAGAATGTTACTCGAAAAATTTTCATAAATACTGTATGTGGTCTTAAAATTAATTTTATTAATGTTAAATTAATTTTATTAATAAAAATTAGAACAGGAAATAGATAATTTAAATGATCAAAAATTAACAACTGATACAGGTTTTATGAAAAATCTTTTATTTTACATTATATGCACCAACAGAAAAATTAACATTATCATTTACACATGCCATAATTTAAAGAAAAAATATTTTTAACAGAAGAAATAAGGGGGAAAAAAAGTCTTCACATTAAAGAGAAGAGCCTACAATTTGTTCTTCACATGTATAAGGAAGGAATGACAAATTCATGAGATCACACATAGAAGTACAATTCTGGCCCATTAAAAAAAAAGTCACAAATGAGGGACCTTTGTGTAAAACTAGCCTATACACATTTTTAAAAGCTTAATTCTTGCATCAAGTACATTAAAGAAAGAAGATAAATAAAACATTACAATGTATTAGGAAAAATAACCTTAATTTTTTTTTCCCAATTTAGTCTGATGAAATTGATTGGTACTTTAATGACTAATTAAAGTACCCCCCTCCCCCCCAAAAAGGTAAAAGTGCCTTTCCAATTTGATAAAATGAATGCAATCTAATTAAATTAAACAATTACTGAAACAAATAGGATTATTTCTCCCTTCCTTTACTAGTTAATAATTAATTAAAAAAATATACATTTTTCACAAAACAAATAAAAACAATATAAATGAAATATGGTGTGTAGGATGCTAGTTTAGTTTATGAAATGATAAACTAACAATTATAAAATATTCGTGCATGTAATGCTATTCTGTCATAAATATAAAAAAAATATATTGCAAGTATTGCACATACTACACATTGTTCAGTTTTGTAACTTTTAAGTTAAAAACGGGATGAATAGTAGGAGTAATTAGAAAAAAAATGCTCAATATTGAAGAAATTATAAATAAAAAATTATAAAAAGTGCAACCATGCTTCAACTAGCAATAGTAAAAATAATAATAAAATATGGTGATTAAACTTTTTAGCACCAAAGTTTACAGCACAAAATTTGGTTATAATCAGGGATTTTACAGCACACACATTTAGAATTTCACAAATATATTGTTAAACATGTGCAAGAAAAAAAATTACACATAATGTAGGTTTCATCAAATATTCAGAATCAAATTTGTGGTATCAAATGTTCCAATAACTATTAATCTAAAGAATCTATGTCAAACTGAAACAGAGGCAATACTACTATATGGATAAAAGAATTTTGACACAGTGCTCTTCAGATAAAATTTTATTATGAAAACATGAAAATCTGTATGCTTTCAAATGATATAACAGAAAAATTTGCATTGAAGCATCTATGATTAGTTTCTCAATGGCATTCTTTTACTATACATTATAATAAAATAAGTACCCCATTCTGAAATGCACAGGATATAGAATTTTTTTACACTAGTATAAGTGTACAAAATCTATATATATACAAATAATCTGGAGGTCTCCTTGCTATTTCATCTCCTGTCTCTATAACGTCTGTTGTCAACACGATTTGGCATACGAGCTGTTCGTCGTAAAAAGTCATCTACAGATCTTTCATACTGAAAATAATAATAATAAAATAAATAATAAAACGATAATATTTTCAAATAATTGTTTTAATTAAATGAATTATAGCTAAAATTGTTGATAAATAACAACCATGAAGATTTAAAGAATTTGGGAAAGGAAATGTTAAAAGAAAACCAGTTCAACCATTGAATCAAAATGTTATAATGCATTCTGGAATGACTAAAGACAAAATGTGAAAGGTTTCTTTTTTTGGGGGGGGGGGATATAACATTATTATCTTTGTCAGGAAAAAAAAAAGATCTAAGAAAATATCAATTATTAAGATTTTTTTAAAATTTCTATGTAGCAGAGCCTTAAAATTCTTCAAGTATAAAGATTCAATTACATCTATTCATTTTATAACTAATTAGACAAAATTAACCAACCTCTTGGGAAATTAAATCTCAAAATTCAACATAATTTTTAAGAGAAAATAAATTTATATAAAACATTAACATAACTTATTATTAATATTAGCTTAAATAATATCTATGAACACTATTTCTTTATTATTAGCACACACACACAAATAAATAAATAAATCTTACAGCTCTTTTATCCAAAGGTCTTGGTCTTGGAGGTGCAGGAAAGTCCTGATGGTGCATGGATCTGTCATAATAAGCTGATGGCTCCATGGCAAAAGGTGGCTGAGGAAAATTGCACTGGAAAAATGTTGGGTTTTTTTTTCAAAAAAATGTCAAAGGAAAAAAATATATTATGTCTTATTATCATTAAAAAAATAATAAAACCGAATGAAACATTAATAAAATTGATGAAAGATTACAAGAAGTTGAAGTGCCAAAAAATGCTAGTGAAATATGAATGGTTTAGTTCACTGTTATATATATATATATATATATTACCTGTGTGAAAGTAATTTTACAATAATTGTCCTAAGGAAGGGAATGGTAGAACCTAGTCACTCTCCCTCTTCCTTATTATTAAATACTACAAAATATATTCTTACTAAAACATTGTAATATTATATATATATCCTCCATCTGTTTAAGACAAAAAAATTCAATCATTATTCTTGAAAAAATATGTAACAACACAGGAAAAAAAATTCAACAGCAAAAGAGAAATGTAGTTAAATGAAAGAGTAAACAATTACTTATGCAGCAATAAACAATTTGGAAAATTTCCATAAATATTGTTCCTCTCTATACTTGTATAATGCTTGTACTACACACAGATAATTCAAATGGAAAATTTTTCGTCAACCTAGACTAAACATCTTATTTTACGATTCTATAGTTTCTGCTGATCTGAAGAAAATACTGAAAAAAAACATCAATTTTAGTCATAAGTAAACATAGAGAAGAAGTGCTCAATTCAAGATAAATATCTGAGCCAGTATGATTTATATTTTTCTTTTCATCAATACATTTACAGATGCAGATTCAATGTTTTGGTATGCTTGAATATCCCTGACACATGCAAATATACAACATCTATAACTGCAGTAATTTTTTCAGCTTAGATTATTTTATAACAAAGAAACATAATTCCATAATCAAGAATACCTATTAATTTTCACCTAAAACTAAACATTCCCCATAAATGTTCAGCTCCTATGATTGGCAAATCAAATTTAAAAAAAAAAAAAAATCATTTAAAATATCAGGGTAGAGTAATATTTTTTCTTAACATTTATTAGTGGATTTAACTAAAAAATATATCAATAAACACTGCCTTTTTTTCTTTAATAATCCTATATATATCAGAATTGTAAGCAATATCATTAATCCCTTTTCAATGAGGAAAATTAAAAAATTTGGAATATAATGAGGAGGAAAGGCAATCAGCTGGTGCTCTAAAAAAAGTTTAGTTTTAAAAAAAATGTTCCAACCTTGTGAAAAATTCCTTAATTTAGAAATAATGCATGTTTTGAGCAATTATTTCAAAAGAAAATCCCCAAATATGATAACATAATTTTTCAAGATATAACACTAAATATAAACATCTTAGGTTCATTAAAATACATTGTTTACATTTCAAGAAATTTAAATAATTTATCACAAAAATATCAAATTTTACAAAAAAATTTATACATGAAATATAAATTACATCTAATATATGCAAATGAAAGAAAATAAATATTTATTATATTTGGCCTATCAAACTTGAAAATATCAAAAAATGATAAAAATTGGAAATATCTTATTATTTTGAATGAAATAGCTTGATACAGATTACAGTGCCTAACTGATTTACATATAAAGAGATGCTGATAAGTGAATAGTATCTTAATTTAAAGAGAACACCTGTTTTGATATATTCAAAACCGAATTAAATGAATTTGATTCATAAACAAACAAGATGAACTCAAAGAAACAGAAGGAAAATGATTCATTTGATTAAAATTGTAATAATTAAGAGCAAAAATTTTTGTATAAAAACCAAATTTTCAAATATAGAATTAATTGCACAAAAGAAATCATATTCTATATTATTATTATTTACAATTCTGAAAGGAAATAAAATACTTCATTTCTAGTAATTTTTCAGATTTCAAAATGGAAAATTTTCTCGTCATCTTAAAAAACACTCTATATTTATCCTAATTTTATTTGTAAAGGACAGTGGATGTGAATAAATATAATCAATTTATTATTTTAATTAATTATTTGTTTAATGTAATCAAAATATTTTAGTACTGAACTAATACATTCAAACATACTCAAAAATAATCATTTAGAGTAATCATTGCATTGCTCAATGTTATCAGGTTTGAAACAGAAAATTGACTAATCCTGCATTTTTAACCAGCATTAACAATTGATGCATGAATTTTTTTCGATGTTTCTTTCTATACTTGTAAAGAAACACCTAAGAGCCATTTCATCCATGGTATGCTATTGCAACAATAATAATAATAAATCACAGCTAACCTCTGAAACAAACCACTGTTTTTCAACGATTGAGTCATGGCATCAAATTAGGTGAAGAACTGATTTTAGTGTAATATACAAAAATTGAAATCTTAACATTTATGAAAGTCTGCTTACCATGCAGAGATACATTAAAAAATTTTATTGCCTTTTCATAGTAGAATTTTACAAAATTGCCAGTGTTTTCTATTTATGATCAAGCAATAAAGAGCAATGATTTTAATAAGAAAAAATATTTAAAAGGAAACTTTCCATCAAACACTGAAACGAGTCACGTGTTTGATATTTTGCAACTTGATGTGGCATGTTGTTCAACAGAATTTGAAAATCAATACAAAATAAAGAGCATATAAGGTAATTGTTAAAGAAAATTGTTAAGTAAGGTAACTGTTAAGTAACTATAGCAAACAATAAACCAATGTTCTAATTATTTTCAATACAAATTATAGACAGCTTTAAGATAAGTTTTTCAAAAATCTTTTTTCTTGATATGAAATATTTATAGATGATTTACTCAGTTCTAATATGTTATCTAAGATTAAGTCCCATAATGTTCAGCTGCTGTTGTACAAATAGATAGATAGTGTCTATTGTAACTATTTGTCAAATAAATCTAAAATACTCACTTAATTAAATCTGTTTCAAGATTTAAATTTGTTTTAAATATAATAAAAACATTTAAATGCTCTGACACATGAGAGGAGCTCTTAGCCCTTTTAGGAGATTTTGTAAATACTCTAAAATACTGATTGGGAAAAAAAATCCCAATATAATAAACTTTTGCTGTGAATTCTTGTCTACTTTTATTTACCATTAAAAATATTTTCAAAAAACTAATAAGGTGGCTAATTATTCATGAATACCAATTGAAAGCAACTGCCATCAACTTTATAGCAACAATTCTATTTCTCAAGTTATGAAAATCAATGTTGCATACTCCTAGAATTAAAATTATAAATTTATGTTTTTTTATGAATTAGTTACAAAACTATACAAAAAGAAAGAAAAGAAAAGGAAGAAATGAAGCTGTGATAAAAGCAGCTTTCTTAACAAAACTTGATAACAAAAAAATTGATTTATTTGAATCAGGTAGAAATGCTGTCAAAAATAGATAAGTAAACAGGTAAACAATACTACATGGAATTTAAAACAACATTCATTTGTTAGTGATTGGAAATTTAAAATCTACTTGCACGTCTGAAATATAAATGCATGGATTCTTTCTGAATTTATAATTTTTTTATAAGATAAAAATATCATAAATATTAAAGGACTTACTGGTGGTCCAAAAGGCATTACAGGCATAGCATTTCTTTGATGATAATCTCTTGGATAATCTCCATAGTTCTGCTGAAAAATATTTGAATCATTAATTGATAAAAATTAAATTTACTATTCATAATAAATACATCATAAAATGAAACTCCCAAAAAGTAAATATACATTAAAAAGAACCAGATGCAGTAAAAATGAGGCAAACAGTAACAAAGTTTTAAGCATTAAATAAGAAATGCAAACTTCACTTAAGTCGCATGTTGACAGCAAACAATTTTAAGGAGAAAATTATGATTTATTAAGGTAGCAATAGTATTAACAGCAATGATTATTTTTATCTGCAGTTTTTTTTTTTTTTTTGAAAAATAAAATATGAAATAAACAATGAGTTTAAAGTAATAAATAAAAAAAAGTCGCTGAATAAAACACATATATATGCTAATAATACCACTTTTGGTAGCCAGTTGTTTTTCACAGATTAACATTTCAGACTGTGAAATGATAAATGGAATTAATAACTTAAAAAATCATCTCGCTGTTTAATATAAAATGAACTGGCTTACTGCAAAATAAAATGTGCATACATTACAAAATTAAAGTAAAAATCTGACTTTGGAATTCATGACGGGCAATACACGAATGAGTAGTGTATTAAATGGAATTAAAATTATTATTAAAATTAAGGATAAATTCTGCTGAAGTGAATTCTACAAAAGTTATTTTTAAAAAAATCTTTACTAAGCATGGAATAAAAACAATAAAAGGATTTTTACAACTGCTTTTGCTTCACCCTCTAAAAACAGAAATCCTAATTAATTTTCACTTTTATTAAACACAAGTGTTCAATGAGAATTATTATTAATTTTAATTAGGGTTAAACACTAATGAGAATTGTTTCTATTCATCACCATTTTAATTGTGCTTGTTTCAGAATACAAATCAGCAATTAACTTATAGCTGAAAAATAAGTAGATAAAAATCTACTAGCAATAATATTTATTTAAAATTCTTTTTGACTTTTATGAAAATTTAAGATAAATAGTTGCGAGATTCAGTTAAATAATTCTAAACAGGACCCCATTTTTTTTTTTTTTTTTTACTAAGTAGCTTGCTTACAAACTGAATAAAATTCAATTTTAAAACATTTTCTATTAGATTATACAAACAATAAAATTTAAAATAAGATTATTTAATTTAACAGTTTTCCTTATACATATAATGCCACTATCAAATAGAAGGTTACATATCACTAATATGTTAATATGTAACAAATATATACTTAGGGAAGAAATAAATATATATTAAAATTTTATTATTAGCAAAAAGAACTTACCCCATTTACAACATTAGAGCGATTCCGCATATTAAATCGGTCAGGAGATCTAAATAAGTAATAAAAATGTTCGAAACATAATTAAATAAGATTTTCAAGTAAATGATAAAAGAATAATCAAAAGAAATATAATGAAAATAAACTTTTTAGTCTATTCTAAATCATGTAACCAAAATAAAAATTTAATTACCTGTCTCTACCTTGCATTGACTTATAGAATCCTAAAAATAAGAAAAACATAAAAAATTGAAATTAAAATAAGAAACAGAATTGATATAAGAGTATTGTCGTTGATGGTTAATATATGGCCTTTTAATTAATTAAAGTTCACATAAATATCAGCACATAACATATATATTCAAACCACATTAATGGGGGAAAAAATTCATATTTTCAACTAAAACATTTGTAAGTCATTGATTTTTCTTTTTCCTTTGCATAACAATGCAATATATTTCCATGTTCTTACACAAGTACCAGATGACATTCATCCATTCATTTTAAAGACTGAATTTTTTTTTATTTATTTAAATTGCTTGTGTTTTAAATGGTTTATTTTCAAGTCATACTGAAAATAATTCTTATTTTCTAATTTTTTTAAAAGTTTATTTTTTATTATTATAAAAAATGGTTCAATAGTTCAAAAAAATTTTAACCCCCCAAAATAAACATAATGATTTTTTATTATTATATTATTGATATTATATTATATTTGTATGAACCAAACATCTATACTTATAATAAAGCTCAATGTGTGTGTGTGTGTGCGCGTGTGTGTGTTGGCGCTCTACAGGCCAGACCGTTGGACCCACAGCTACTAAATTTGGTACATGTATAAGTTGGAGGTCGGGAATGTGCACCTCGGAGCCCTTTTTTCGAATTTTTAATTAGAATTTGAATTAATTAAAATTTAAGCGAAATTTCGACGTTTTTCCGCTATAACTTCCGAAAATATTATCGCATAAACATGATTTTTACATCAATTTGAAGATAAAAAAATTAGTTTTCTAATGATATTAGTGTTATAATGTATAACTTAAACCTCTATTTTTAAGGAACTTTTAAAGAAATATTTTGACCATATTTTTTTTGAGCACGTGAATGGATAAAATAAAAGAAAATAATGATGGAAGTTCAAATAATAAAAAAATACTATCATCGCAAATCAAGTCTAAAGAAATGATACTTTTTGCACGTGACTGGATAAAATAAAAGAAATATAAAATGTGATATTTTCTTTAAAAAATAAATGCAAAGCAAAGGTTTATATAATCGTTTGCAATATCTAAATCATTTATTTAACAAATCTTTCTTTCTTTATGATAAACCTGATTGAATTTAGACTGGATATGCATTGAAATCCCGACTTGATGGCATATTTCTATAATCGTTTGCAATATCTGTATCATTAATTCAATAATTTTTTTCCATTATAAAATGTTATAGTTTCTAAAAAAATAAATGCAAAGCCAAGGTTTCTATAATCCTTTGCAACATCTAAATCATTTATTCAATATTTTTTTTTTTTCCTTTTTCGCTTTCTTTAAAAAAAAACATTTAATATTTTGGCAGCATCACAGAAAAAAACATTTTTAATTTCAGGCCAATCAATGCCCGGAATTACTTCAAGGCTAATGAATATGCGACTGAATTTAAAAATTTAGAACGTATTACTCATGGCGAACCAGCTGGTCGCCAAAGGCGGCTAGTATTTAATATTACAGAAAGTATTTTAGTGAATAACTCATAAAATATTCTTAAAATAAAATTTTTTTAATTTTTTTTTTTAATATCTTGCAATGAATCAATCAAATAGTAAAAAAAAAGGTTTAGAATCAGTTGTTAAGACTATTCCAAATAAATGACTACCTTTTTTCCTTCTTCAAAAAATATATATTTCGTAGAATGATAAAATCAGGTTGTGTACTGTGAAATGGATGCTAAAATTAAGAACCTTAGCGAAAAATATTAGGCACTTTCGTACATACATGAAAACATAAACTCATGAATTTTCTACATACTGGATTTTTTGTTTTATTGCAATTTTTTTAATTATATAAAAACTATATATATTTCAACATAAAAAAAAATTAATCTTTGATTAAAAAATAACTTTTCAAATTTTAATCAAAGTTTAGATGTTGAATCCAGCCTCATCTTTTATTTAAATTGGTAACATTGTCTTCAGTAATAATTAAAACAAAGAAATTCTGAAAATGAGCTAATACATGAAATTTTTATTTTAACTTTATTTTTATATAAAAAGAACTAGATTATATAAAGCATTTTCTCTTTATATGAATAGAAATCATAAGCATAGAAATAAGAACACAATTAGAGCTAATTAAGTAGGTAAGGAGAGAAACACTATTGTTACAACTAATTTTACTTTAAAAAAATTGTCATTGACAGTTTTAGATACTATATCTTATTAAATTTTTTTCAATTATTTTTCCCTGAATGCTGTCGCATTTACCTATGAATGAAAAATCCTTTGTTTCATTAACTCTTTAATTCCTACAGTATATGGGTGTTGCTGGATATATTCAAGAGAGTGCCAAGACAATTTTTTTGTGGAGGATAATTTAAACCCGCTGTTTGCGAGACTTTCTGCTTTGGGTTAACGAATGGATTTTGGTACCAGGTATCTGTATTACAACTGAATTCCAGACACATGTACTATGAATCGGCTCCTTCCATTCATAAAACCCCGGGAGAGTGGTAAGATTTTATAGATGGAATGCAAATGGCTAGTATTTTTGAAGTTTTCAAACATGACAAAATTGATTAAAATACTATATTATTACTAGATTTGAAAGCTGTTAATGGGAAAAATCTTTCTATTATTATCATAAGCCTTCCAAGGCATCAGAGTAAATGAGAAGCACAACATGCATGTGGCAACCAAGTGCATAGAAGAGTGTCTGAAAATAATATATAAATACCTTCAAGATATGAAAATAAATTTTTTACTTTACAAGGGAAATACATTAAAATTTTAACTTTTAAATTGAATTTCCTAGTTAAGAGTTTGCAGAATCCGTCTTCAGCGAGCATCTAACATCCAAAAAGTAACTTCTCGCTAAATTTTAAGCCCTTAGTATCAGTAAATTAAGTGCTCACTATTAGTCAGACAAATTTTTACATACCGAAAAAGAAATTTTGCAGAGAAATAAAACAAAACAAAAGAATCATGTAAAAGTTAGAGAGAGAAAGAAACTTCTAAAAAAAACATATAAATAATAAGTTTCTTAAAAATTATTCTTTTAACTTTTAAATATTTCAACTAGCAGAAATTTTTAAAAATAACATTTAACAAGATAAGTTCAACAAATGATAATTTTCAAAGAAATGGGAATATTTAAAAAAGTACATCACAAAAGAAATAAGTGAAAATTTAATTTCAATGGATTTTATGAAGTCAACTAAAGTACTCACAATCGCACAAATAATTGTACAGTAATATGTCCTTCATAGACACTTCAAGAGATTGCTCAAAACAACATTTTTAGTATTTCACTTCACAGTAATAAGAATAAAAACATCTAAATGTAGTAATTATCTTTAATGTATGCTACTCCTAATCTTTGATATATTGAATTCTTTTGGGCACTATACTGTAGTTTTATGTTTCGGAGATCAGGGGTAATCTAAGTAATATGCAAGAACACAAAAGATTGAACAAAGTTACCAACCATAGATAAAATAAATTCTTCAGATTTCAAATAGTAAACGTAAAAGTTTTTTGAGTTGCAATCAGTTTGGCATATTGCATATTTTGCTTTTTCGTAATAACCATTCCAATATATGCCAATGTCTATAGTTGAAAAGAGAGAGAGAGAGAGAGAGTAAGAGACAGAACATGGATTGCAATACAACTCCTGGGTCCCTTCACTGAATGTTTCCCTTTTCCTTTCTTTGATATATCCGGTAAGCAAAGATTTATGACTATTTTTGATTCACCCTATTCATCATCAGCAGAAACTAAAAAGAATATGTTCTTTGCACTTCAAGAGAAAGTGTAAGCACTTTTTAAGGACTTTTCATGATGCTACACAAACCCTGATAATTCTCCTGAAAAATTATAATAATCATTAAGTTTAGAATGATTTTTTATGGTCAGTTCTTTTTTAAATGTTTTTTTTTTCTTAAAATCATTGGATAATTCTACATATCTGAGATGCAGAAATTAGTATACAAATTTCCAAAACCCCTTATCCTTTATATTACTAAACTTCCATTCACTCTACAGTTACCATCACAGAATAAGAGAAAGATTTTGTATTCTAAATAACCTCAGGAGTTAAGGCAAAATTTTCCAAAATAAAGAGACATTATTATTACTTTAATCCACTGAAACTTAATATAAATTTTCAGGCAGATTTATAACATGAGGGATAGATAAGAAGATGAGGAGAATATAATAATCCTAATGAATTGTTCACATAATTGGCTATGAAAAAGTATTTCTAATAAATAAATTTGAGAAAAGGGGGATTATAACAAAATATCAATTTTCAATCAGTCATATAATTGATTTGAAGATGCATCCCATTATTAAGTTTTTAAATATATAAATAAAAATTCATTCAATATTATATATGTATATAACCCAAAATCTACTGACATGTGAAATGCTCCATTGTTTCTAAATGTATAGTTTTCATTTAATTGGAAATGTGAATAATTAATGAGTGTATTAAAACCAATTTAATCCGTACCAAACTAATTCAATAAATTTTTGATATTCATATTCTTTTCAGACTAAAATAATCAAATTATTCATTTTTTACTGTAAAATATCTAAAATAAAAAAATAGGATGAAAGAAAATAGTTTTTTCTTAAAAACCTTCAAATTCCTGACGACTTCTCTTAGGTCTTGGAACTTCGAAGCTTTCTGGTCTCCTGCGACGTCTTCTATGTATTAAAAGAAAAATTATTTAGTCACAAAGAAAACAACAGAAACTCAAGATAATTAGATAAAGACCACACTAACAAATCTGAAATTTTCAATAAAAAATGCATTAAGAATTCTTTGCAGTTTATAATCATTTGTTTTTTTATTTAAATACACATCATTAATTTTTCTTTTATAAGCATTTCTCCTTTAAAATTTGGAAGATTATATAAACTATCTACCAACTAATTTCATTTTAAGTATCCTTATGGAAGAAAAAAATTATTAAGATCATCTTGAATTTTACAGCAATTAAAATTGTTCAGTAACACTAAAAAACTGCAGAATATTTATTAAACTAGATTTGAGGTGACAGTACCAATGTATTCACCAATTATGATTTAACCTATGAACTAAAAGCATTTCCAGAGTGCTGGATACTTAAGAGAAAGTATTTAAATTTAAAATATGTATAATTGCAAGAACAAAAGTTATCTTATAGCAAGAATGCTATAAGATACACAACAAGTAAAAACAAGGATAATTAGCTACTCCAACAGTTAGAATGTAATGATGAAAAGAAAATTCTAATTTAATTTTTTTTTTTACTGTATCTGAAAATACGAAGCAACAATGAACCAAGCTTAACATAAAGCAAAATGTCACATAGGTTCATTCTGACATTTTAACTAGCATTAAATGTACTATCTTCAAAGAAAATCCAAGTTTCCTTTGAACATGATAAAAAAAAAATGTTTAACACAACAAGTATTAGATATTTTCTTCAGTGATGCATGAGAAAAACAATTATTTTCATTTAATTCATTCGGACTGCGGAGAATTCATTTGAAATAAAATATGATTTGCCATCTTATTTTTTTAGAGCAACTTTTTGATAAATAATTGCTTTTGGTGCAATGTTAACGATCCTTTAACAATTTTTGAAAATTTATTTCTTTATGCAGTTATAAATTTGCATTTAAAAAAAAAACTATTAAAAATCTGTCATACAGAAACAAAAAAAAAACATTAAGACACTGGTTAAGAGACATAAACTTTCCCCTCTCTTTTATATAAATATCTTAATCTACTAAGAAATATTCATCTAAAAAAGGAAAAATTCAAAATAAATATTAATCTAGAAGCAAATGAAGAAATGCAATATATTGACAACAACTCAATTTTTTTTTTTCTTTTAACAATTATAAAATCCTAGAGAAAATTTAGGATTCACAAAGCTGAAAGTTGGGGATTTATAAACTTTAATATTAAATTTCACTTTTAATTAACATATCACAAAAGCTTTTAATAATTAGTGTGGTCTAATATCCAAAAGTATTACAAAGTAAATTAATAGCCAACACTTTTTATGAATGGAACAGAGAGTCATTTAAAAATATTTAGAAGAAAAGGGGAAAAAAAAAATCACAATCTGTACAATTTATGAATAGTTTGCAAATGCTTATAAAAATAATTCCAAAAAAAATTGGTCCATCTCCTATCAAAATTGGTAATTATTTACAGAACAATTTAAAAGAAATATTAAATTACATTTTATCTGTTTTTTTATATAAAAAAACTTTTCTTTTTTTTTCTTTTAAAAAATCCTAATTTAATACTGAAGATAGCATAGCCTTATATTATAATTTCCAATAATATTCAAAAAAGTAAAGAGATCACATATATATGGAAATTGAAGCATTAGCATCACTCTATAACAAATACAGATCTTAATTATATAACTATCTTTATAACAAATACAGATATTAAACAATACACAAACTTGAAAAATGAACTTCAAACTGTCCCTTCTTCTACCATCATACAACAGTATAAAATATTTTAATTCCATAAAAAAAAAAAAAAAAAAAAAAAAAAAAAAATTTTTGAATGACAGAAAAGGAAGGGAAGGAACTAAGACAAAATTTATGATGTATACTTTTGATTTTTTTAAAGCAATAAAATAAAATTAAAAAAATAGCTTAATTTATTCCCAAAATAAAAGCAAGCAGCCTACAGCATTCTAATTAAATATCAAATTGCAAAATAAATTTTTCAAAAAGTATTTTTGGATGTATTTTTCTGAAAAATAAGAATGTCAGTAAGATAAAACAATTAAATAAATAAAGGGAGGGGGGTGAAAAACACAAGTATAAATATACATATAAGATAATTAATACTTTGTTTCAATTATTATTAGCATATCCTTGAAATCTATTTTTTTTAAATGTATGGTAAAATTTCATCAAAAGATAAACGAATTTGTTAATATAGCATCAAAAATTGTATACACTTTTTATTAAATTTTAACTTAAATCACCTAACAAAACTTCTATAGATACTAAAACATCCATAATCAGACAAATCAATATTTTATTATACTCCGTTATGGCAGTTATTGAAATCCCATTTGTAACACATCTAGCAAAATCTATTAGTCAGAGTCATGGCAACAATGAAATGAATTACCTTTTATAAATCAACATGGCTTAAGAGTTAAAAAAAAAAAAAAGTAGAAATTTGGCAGTTTTAACACATAAGGGAAGGTCATTCTTCTGGTTGAAATTTAAAGGCAAACTGGTTAATATTAATGTTTCACTATGTGAAAAATCAAAAAGCCTTTAGTAACCAGTCCATGAGTCCACCAGTTATTTCCAAAAATATACATAGCTCTTCCTGTTTTTGAATCATATTGATGAAGAACAGAGCATCGGGATAGGATCAAAATTTTATAGGCTGACTCATTTTTGCAATTGGTAAGTTTATCTACTAATGACTAGTAGATATTGACTTGACCACTAAAATTTGTTCACGAGATCTTTTGTTTAAATTAAAGTATGATTATATATTCAATAATAAAGCCTATCCCCCCCCTTTAATACTCTCGCAACATGTAAACCATGATAAAAAATACTGTAGTGAAAAAAAAAAAAAATGACCATTCTGTTAAGTAAAAATTTTGACTTACCCTTATTCCTACCAAGGAGTTTTAGCATATCAAAAGGTTTACATTACAAATAATTAATTTCCCAGTTCCACAAAAATTTATATATATTTAAAAAAGTGGTTTTGTGATACAACTAGCAGGTTAAATTGTTTGAAAAAGTGTCATATTTCACTAAGCTTAGCTACTGTATTCAAAAATCGGGTAAAGGAGGGAAAACATAGGGGAAAAACAATTCTATTACACTTCCAATTCTTATCTATTACATGGTCATGTGTTAATAGACATTTTATATTTCGGTCCACAATTATATTAGATCATAAAAAGAGTTTATACTTTGCTCCTAATGTCTCGTAAAACATGAGTCAAGATCATCAAATTATCTGGTTAATATAATTTTCAGAAATGTTGATAATATTTGGAATTATTAAATTAAGATCATTAAAAAAACCTTCAGCAGCATAAATGTTTAGTATTTTAGTTGAAACTTTCTATACTACCAAAAGGTTCAAAAATGAAATTTACATTGAATTTAAAACTCTCATCAATCTATGAATATTGACAACAAATGCAAAATTAATCTATAACTATTAAGATGAGATGCAAAAATATATTTAGGAAATGTAATTTCCTCTCAAGAAATGCTCTAAATAAGTTTAAAACATATCATGCACTATAGTAACTTCAACAGTTTTCAATAAAATTCAAATATTATATATTAAAAATTATACAACAAAATTCACATTTAAACTTACAATGAGTTAAAACTTATAAAGGATATGCAATAAAATTATTAAACGAAAAAAATGTATGTTGATTTTTTAACAATAGTTACTAAGAAAGTCACGAATTTCAAACAGTTCTCATAATGTAATTCAGCATAAATTTACATTCAAATCCCTTATACTAATTATATTTACAATCTAGAGTTTTAGTTTATACACCAATGATTCAATAAAGTAAATCATCGATAATCCAGTAGTTTGATCTAACAATGAACAAATTCAGTAAAGATCTAATAATTCATCACTGATAAATTGTGCTCATATAGTTTCATTATAAACAAAAATTTTATACTCCTAAAATTTTTAAGTTAAAAAGATATTTGTTAAATTTACAGTTGATATTGAATTTATTATTAATATCAACTCTAATTAAGCAGATATAAAATTTAAGGTGAAAAAATACACATTTCATATCAATTTCCCTAGCTCTTAAAGGTTTTATCACAGATCTACCAGTATTTGTTCAAACTAAGCAGGAAATAAAAATAAAAAATGAAAGAGAACAAGTCTAAAATTATTGAAATCACAAAATGATACAGAGTATCCAAGACCTTATTATTCCTTTTTTTCTTTTCAAGATGTGGAGGTTAAAAACATAGTAATAGAGTTAACTTAGTTTTAATTTCACATGAAATTTATTTTTAAATGCACTTCATAATTCAAAAACTGTGACCAGATAAAGAAATAAACACCCGAGTCATCTTTCACTATCTATATTTTCATGTCACATCAGAGGATATTTGAAATGATCTGAAACAGAATGCATTTATCTGTCCCATACACAAATCATTTTTTAGTGGGATTAAACCTGCAAATTTCTAATTTTATAGATGGCACCTGTTGAAGGAAGTAGTAGATGATGAAGAAAAATATTTAATTTTTTTGTTTTGAAAAGAATAAATATATCATAAAACATGAAACAGCAACTATAAATAACTTTTATAGCACAACAAAAGTTAATATAAGATGTATAAAAATAGACATGTATTTAATCCAATAAGATATTTTTACAACCTTTCTGACAAGAGTTTGTACAATACAGTTCTCATAAATTCTTTAAAAAAATATGAAAAACTTTAACTTGCAGATGAAAATATAAACTAATAATATACATACCTAACTTGTATCTATTGATGTAAATTTGTGTATATATTTTAGTACCACCCAGAAGTTTCTAAAGTGAAGCTAAACAATAGATTATTTTTGCTTCGTAGCAGAGAATAATTGTTTATAGGTACTTGCACAATAAATAAATAATGTTAATAGTTGGATCTCACTGAATAAGCAATGAAACAATAAATTTTAAAATGCATTAAAATTAAGAAGGGAAAAGGGTATAGAATTAAAATAATAGCACAAAAACGATAATTTTCTACATTTTAGAATAGTACAAAAATGTATAGGTCTCTATCAAAGTTTAAGCAAAATCCATTCAGAAGAAAGAAGTCTAATCCAGTTGCTGAAATATAGGTGAACAAAATATTGACAAAACAAGAGACTAGAGAGATAAAATTGGTTGCACAGATTTAATATTTATTTGAGTAGATTAATAAATTTTGAATCAAATTCAACAATTAGTCAATTGTCTGTCATGCTATGCTTTTAGAAATGCAATAACTCAGAAATACAATGATTGAAATAAATCAAATTTGGATGTGATTTTCTGATAAGTGTAAGTTTGAATCAAATTTTTATTTAAATTGGTTGGTGAAAATGTGTCTGAAACAAAAATTCGATTATTGGATACTATTAATGCAGACCAATGATTAATTACTCACACATAATGACTTAATTATATCAAATTTGGTTTGCAATTTCGTGATTAAAAATGTAGATTTATTATTTATATGTTTCAGTTGCATGGAAAAGCACATCTAAAATGCAATTAATTGCCAAGGATGACATGATTTATTCAATGAAAATGCTAAATTCATGGCAAATATTCATATTTTATAACTATGGTATACTAATACCATGTAAGTCATTCTCTGGAATAAATTTTTTTCTTGCTGACTTCTTTCCCATAATTGATGGATGCTTTTTAGCATTGAACTGCCTTAACTTGACAACCTTTTGCCATTGCTTGTTTTGAGTACATTTGTAGATAAGCAAACACAACTAGAAGTTTGATATTCAATTATTGTACTTAACTAAATTTCGATATTTACATATGTATTATTATTACATTTTAGATTACATTAAACATATTACAGTTGTATTCAATTTCCATACCCATTGTAATGCATTTGGATAAACAATTATAGCAATTCTTTAGAGTAAACACATATGAATAAATTTCTTTTTTTCCCCCATATAGAGAAACATGCAATACATAATCCTTCATAAGAAAAATATGGATTATCAAAATTCAATCCACATGCTTGCAGTGATTGACCTTATGATTAATTTCATTTCATCAAGTCACAAAATCATCACAATTAATATTGAACATTAAAAAGTTTGTTTAAAAAACATTATAGAACATTACAGAATTAAAATTTTCACTTCATAAAAGTTGTAGAACTTATCTTTTTCTGATATAATTTAATAAGAATATTAAAAAACTTTTAGAATGTGGCTTTTTATCAGTGCAGTTTCTTCTGTTTTAATAAATAGATCTAATAATAAAGAAATCAAAAGGTCCTTTTCATTTTTATAATAGCTAGATATCCAAAATAACTTAAGAATAATACCAAAAAATTACCAAACTATAGCAGAAGTAAGGGGCGAAGATCACTGTTGAAGTCACTATCATTTTTACAAAATATTTTTTATGTTAAGCTTTAAAAAATTACTTTGGCTATTAGAAGAATAATGCAATTGCACATGACTTTCATTATGGAAAGCCCTGCACTGCTGATTGAATTTTGACAGGAAATTGTCTGAATATTTTTTATGTTTCAATCTAAATAATCATTTGCATAGTATGTATATATATTTTCATAATCCACATTTACCTATTCAAGGCAAGCTATTTGATTTGAATTTCACAATAAGAATGAAAGCAATAAAGCAAAATATGAAAAAAGTCCTGAAGCATTCTTTCATAAAATAATGTACAGTTAAAGTTTTTTTTTTAATGTATTATAAATATAACCCCAGTAGTATTCTTATGCAAAATTACTTTAAAACTGCATTTGAGTTAAAACTATAAGCATATCTGTACAAATAAAGTAGAATAGTTACCAACTTTCAAATTTACAACTGAAAAAAAAAAAAAAAGAGTAGAATATAATGAAAAGAATGTTGATATATAGTTACATTCATTCAAAAGTGTTGGCTAAACAATAACATAATAAGGTTTTCACACAAAAAGAGAAAAGTGACAACATACCAGTGCGGAAATACCGCACATTAGACAAATTTCATCAAAAGTCCACAGGTTAGACGGAGAAGTAGATGAAAGTAAACACAGTAAAGCATACCATCTATTTAAATAATGTTCATCGGCACAGCAGATCCTTTAATGTATAAGGATTGCTCGGTTTAGAAAGAGGATCGGAACAGATGAAAAGTTCTTTGTTTAAAGGATAGCAAAATTTTCTTCGAGAAAGTTCATTGCACAGCACATTCAAACTTACCAATGTCCAAATTGATT
Source organism: Argiope trifasciata (assembly GCA_026543055.1). Classification (NCBI taxonomy): domain Eukaryota; kingdom Metazoa; phylum Arthropoda; class Arachnida; order Araneae; family Araneidae; genus Argiope; species Argiope trifasciata. The sequence goes on along the minus strand of JAPMOQ010015486.1, from coordinate 147,929 downwards.
TTTTTGAATGGCATGTAGCTTCATGAAAGGAAAAAAAGATAACACACCCATTTTTAAGTTCATTAGTCCACAGATTATAATTACACAAAGCTTTCAAACAGTCCCAAAGATCCCAATTTTATTTTCCCATGAATATAGTCCACCCAGTAAAAAGTTCTTAATGCTAAAAAAGCACTAAGTTCTATCTTTACATAATTAACATTTCTGCAACACACATTTAGTATCTAAACAATTAAAAGAATAATTTTGATGTGCAGCATGCAAAAAATATTTTTAATTTAAATTGTGTGAATAAGATCAGAAGTAGTAAGGTATTGAAAAATTCTGGACTTTACGTGCAGAATCCCTAACACAGATGGATAATCTTTTTATGGCACATGGACGGGCTTAGAATCTTGTTGCACTTTAACTTTCTTTATATATCTTTCAAATTCATAAACTTTTCAGAACAAATCAGCCCCCAGCAGCTATGCCATGCCAGAATAAATCACATTTCTTAGGCAATAATCCAATATTTGACAGTTTTTGCCAGGTTGGCAATGTAGATAGAGCTAACCTCATGGAATCTGGAGGGCTTCTTCTGGATGAAGGATGTGAAGATCGACGTCTATTATGGCGATCATGATCTTCTCTTGAAGATCTTGAACTTTTTGGTTTACTTCTCTTCATGTTTCTCAAGATAGATATTAGATCAATATTTTCATCCACAGGAAACAAACGGCACAATTCTTCACCAACTTTTGGCTCAATTTCCTAAAAAAAATTTACAGATATCAATAAAGGAATTGTCAAACACTTTACAAACTAATGGAATTTTAAAATCTTAACACATTAATATTTTATTCAAAACTTATTAATTACTCTTAAAGACACTTTAATTACAGATAACTGACTTTTACACAGAATGCTAAATACTATTATATCACCAGAAGTTACAGCCAAAGCTTCTAAAAACTAATCAATTTTTCCATTTAGTAACTATTTTATTTCAGATACATAAGATTATTGAGCTTAAAATTACATTTTGCTCATATGTACGATATTAAATTGTTCTTAAAAACATTAGGATCATATTCTAGATCAGTGATGGGGAAACTACGGCCCACGGAAAGGTTTAATCTGGCCCGTTTAAGAGTGCTGTCGTGAGAATGTTTGAACGCATTCTTACTTCGTAATATGACGACCCGCATAAAAACTACCTGCGGCGATATTCAAAACACAATAGTATTCTGGACAAATCCATCCGACCCAAACAGCTGACTCCTCTTCGCTCGAAACTTCCAAACACTCTCGCATTTTTGATTCATTGTTCTGTTTTTCTGAAAGAACCGCACAACTCCAATTCCCGAACAATCCTTAAAGGTAGGTATAAATACAAGAATGGACGTGGAAATATTTCTTTACTTTATATAAAGAAAAACCTGTGTGCTTACTTTGCAATACAACTGTTGCAGTTTTAAAAGAATATAACATTCAATGCCATTTCAAGAGCAAACATGAAAACCACCCCTACTCATCATTAACTGAAGAGGTAAAAAAAATTAAATCGAAAAATTTAATAAAAAAATTATCAAGTCAACAACAATTATTTCTGAGAGCTAATCATTCTCAAAGATGCGCTACGAAAGCCAGTTATGTGTTGGCTTATAATATTGCTAAATCTAATAAAGCATTTTCAGATGGAGAATTTGGTGAGAGAAGATGGTGCTCCTAATATGGTTTAAATCAAAGATTTGTTGGGAAATTTAATTCTAAGTATCTGGAAAATGATGTTGTTTTTTTGCATTGCCTTATACATCAGGATGGTCTCTGTAAATCGGCTTTAGATATTGACCATATACTTAATATTGTTGTAAAACTAGTAAATATGATTCGTTCCAGAGGATTATTACACCGCCAGTTTCAACAGTTTTTGGAGTCCGTACATGCTGAGCATTCCGATATCCTGTATTATTCAAAAGTTCGTTGGTTAAGTGCTGGAAAAGTATTTGAAAGAATTTGGGATTTAAAAGACGATATTGTGAATTTTCTTCTTGATAGACATTTATAATCAATTTGACGTCTTAGAAAACGAAACGTGGCTTTCTGATTTCGCTTTTTTCACAGACCTCTTCGTACACATGAAGCAACTTAATCTCAAATTGCAAGGGAAAAATCAGTTTCTTCTCGATATTTGGCAATACCTGAAGAGTTTCAAATTACAGTTATTATTATTTGCTAATCAGATCTCTAAATCTGATTTTTCTCATTTTCCAAGAATACAATCTTTAAAATTCACTATATCAAACAATAAGATTAAAAAATACGAAATTAATTTGAGAAAACTATCTTCAGAATTTGAAAGGAGATTTCAGGACTTTAGAAAAATGGAACCAGAGTTTAGTATTTTTGCAACCCCATTCAATGTTAATTACGAAGAAGTTGATGCAAAATTTCAACTTCAGTTAATAGAACTGAACTGTAATACTCTCCTGAAACAAACTTTTCATACAGTACCATTAATAGAATTTTATAAAAATTTAAGTCCAGATAATTTCCCAAATCTAATTACTCATGCAATGAAGATAATAACAATGTTTGGCTCATCTTATATATGCGAACAAATCTTTTCAACAATGAATCTTAGGAAAACTTCTTTAAGAAACAGAATTACAGATAAGCACCTTTCATCAGTTTTAAGAATTTCTGCTTCGCAAATGGAACCGAGCTATGATGAAATTTTGATAAAACAGTCTCAATTTCATTTTTCTCATGCACCATTAAACAGTAATGACACCAGAAAATAAAGTGATAATACTTCACATCAAGAACTACACTAAATTCATTTTATATTTTGTGCTTATAATTTTCTTACCTTTTGCTTTTTTACTATTAAAATAATAAGTGTATGTAATAATATATGTATATGTTTATAGAACACAGAAATTTTTAACGATTAAGCATTATTCTTTGGCCCGCTACGATCCTCTAGTTATTACAAATGGCCCGTCTTAAAAAAAGTTTCCCCACCACTGTTCTAGATTGTTTGTTTAACAGAAAATATCAATATATTACAATATTTCCCCGCCTTGTCAACTTGAATCTTATTTCATTCTTTTACTCAGAACGTTTGTAGTCCACTATACTCAACATCACAGGGAAGTCACAGAATTAAAATTAGACCCAACAATTTAGAAAAACAGCACTTAAAACACATTTATTAAAATGATAATATTCTTAACAACTTCACAGCAACATTAATTCTAACCAATGCCCCAAAATGAAGAAAGTGAACTTTTTTAGGTCTCAAATATAATACAAACTACCTTAAAAAATCAAATTAAACTGTGAAATTAGAAAAAAAGCTTTATTTCAAAAAATGAAAAAATAACCCATATTTCATTTTTTGTGGTTTATTTTTTCCTTCAATGTTTAGCAACAATAAAGGAAACAACTTTTAAAATTTTAAACTACAGATATTAAAAATTATAACTACTTATTTTTTTATACGATAAAATATAATAAATTAAAAAGAAATTAATTAATAAAAACAAATATATCCTCTGAATATCACTATTACCCCTCTAAGAAAATTTTTAAAAATAAAAATCATAAGATTTTACCTGCCCATCTCTGCCAATTTTAACTTGCTTGCCTTCATTCCATGGATTATATAGGTGTTGGGTTTTAGTAAAAGAAAGTTCACGTCTAAAAAAAACAAAGAGATCAAAAAGAAATTTCTTTAAAATGTTTACATTCATTATAATGCATACTGTTTTAATATTCTGTTATGCTATTGTTTTCCTTGTCAAATCAAGTACAACTAAAAAAAAACTTAATTTAAAACACAACACTAAAAAAAAAAAATTAACTTGAATTAATACAAAATTTACTGCAATGATAACAGACTGTTGATCAACTAATTAACAAAATTTTATTCCAGCCAAGAAACTTTTGCTAGAAGTATTTTCTGCATATCAATGTGCATGATTTTTTCTGTAAAAACATTTAAAATATGCAACTTATACTATCATTTATTTTAATTGGAAAATAAATCATAAATATACTTTTATCCTTGTAGAAACACTATACACAAAGAAGAAATCACATACCTTGTAAAACCACAACTAGCAAAGAGAAAATAAAATCACATAGCTCATTTTAAAGATTATATTTATAATTTCTCACCTGCAAATATAATCTAAACGAAAAACACCACCTAAAGCTCGAGCACTTAGACCAGGGGGCAATACCCACTGAATAGGAGGTACATCATGCCTTGATTCACTAGACATACGTGCAAATCCTATATAAATTGGATATAAAAATTAAAAGTCAAAAATGCACAAAACAGGAATAAAGAAGCTGCTTAAAATAAAATCATAGTTACCTTGAAATTTACCACTTTCTTTAACAGAAAATATAAGAATGACATTTCTACAAGTCTAGAATGGGGAGAAAACATGAAAAAAATATTATTTCATTTATTATTTGTATATTATATTGATACATGAGATGTTTCCTGAGATAAGACTTTTAAACATTTGCCTACATTACATGCAGTAATATATTAAAAGAAACAAAGAACTTATTCAGGAATTAAACACTTACTCTAAAAGCCTGATTTAACTTGCTTTCATTCTGAGGAGGTGTTGACCAAACACCCTAAAAATAAAAATTATGAGATAAGAAATATGAATTGCTAAATAAAAAGTCCAGTCATGTATTTAAATAATTTTTAAGAAAAGCTAAAATGAATATGAAACCTATTATAATTACCTTTGCTTTAGACAAAGCAACATTCTCATGATTATTGCTTTTTACTAAAAAGAATCGAGCATCACGGAAAAAATATTTCAAAAGATGGGCATAATCTATATGAAGAAAAACATTTAAATCATTAAAAATAAAGAAATTTATTATAAAAAATTGTTAATATGTGGTATATATATAGATGGGGTTTAGAGTAAAATAAAAATACCACACAGAATTATTTCAAACATAACAGCAAAAAAGAGAATAAAAGTTTTATATTTCATTTTTACAAAAAACCCAGAGCTTTGTTTATAAAATTTAATTTTGAACTTCGATTTTTAAAGCGTTAATAATATCAACAGTATTTTATGAAGTTTAAAAAGACTGATATGTCCTTTAAATTGAATTTCTTTTTAGGTAGATTTTTAAATTGTTATATTCTAAAAATTCTATTCATACCAAGTTTAATTTTTGTCAAGGTCACAGTTTATTTTATTAATAATAATTCAATAGTTTGAGTCGCCAATTATTTTCAAAATAAAATTATGCTAGATTTCCCAAATCTTAATAATAATAAAAAAAAGTAGGATTTCATAAATTTTTCAGATAAAATTCAAATACCATAAATTTACATACTTTAGATTAAGAAATACAAACTACAAATTTAAGTTTAACTTTTTCATAATTAATTTTCAAAAGTATAATTAGTTTCTTTCTAAAAACTTTTAAATGCTTAAGAGAAAAGCACTAACAACACTTTTTAAGGTATAATTTAATAAGGTATAATTGCAACTCAAAATAAGTTTTGAGATTATTACAAAATCACCTTTATTATTAAGCACTACACAAATAACTAGATGTTAATTTCATACAAAGGGTGCAAGCTTCACAAACACATTCAGAATTTAATTGAAGTAAAATTAATTGAAGAATGTTAATTCCATAATAATCTCTGGCAATAATTCAATATTACATTTTTACTCATCATTAATAACATAATGATGAGTAAAAATGTAAGAGACAGATATATGTAAGAAGCTTTTATTAATGTTTAAATGAACAATATAAGAAATATAAATCCAGAAACAATGCATAATTAAACTTGTGTAAATATTATTAAATTTAGATTAATTACTCAGTTGAAATATCAAAGCAATACTATTTAATTTTTAAACCTTCAAAAACATCAGTTTTCATGACAATGAAAGTTTTCAAACAGTCAGAGAATTACTTTTCTATATGCTGTGGTAATGATGGATTTGGTACTAAGTACCAGGTTCATACACAATCATCCAACTTTGTTCAACAAAAAAATTGTAAGTTTGTTTTGAAAAAACTTTTAGCTTAAATATAATTTTTTTAAAAAATTACAGCATACTTTGAAATTTGAATTACAGTATAAAATTTTAATAAATATTTTTGACACAGAAATCAAACAAAATAATTATAATGTCCTCACCTCTTTTGCTAACAGTAGAAGGCATCCTGGGTTTTTTCTCAGAACCTACCAAAGAAAACAGAAATATTAAATTGTAATAAATTTTCAGTTTAATGAAGCAACATTATTCATTCAATATGTTGAAATTAAAGTGATCAATTAATAATAAAATCTTTAAATAAAAGATTCAATATATATATACACACACACAACTATTATAAATGTGAAAGTTTGGGTGGATGGATAGAAGGATATTTGTTAATCAATCAAGCCAGAACAAAATTGGATGCAATTAGGCACAGAGATAGAATATAGTATGGAATAGGATATAGGGTACTATTTATTCTGGTTATTATTTTACTAATTAAAGACTAGCTTTCCTGCCAAAAATCTCCACACGAATAAGGCTCCAGGTTTTTTCCCCATGCTAATGAAGTTAGGCTTAACATGAATTCAATTATTATTTCAAAAGATTCTATTTATTTTCTTAGTGTTTGATGCAATTAAAATAATAAGTTTTTTACTTAATCAATCTTTTCATTTCATTCTGAAGTACTTTTGAATTAAAATAAAACAGAATAAAGGAGATTAATTTTTAACCTGAATTGTATATTGCATTTCTACCTGTATTGCGTAGAAAATTCAAGCATTTGCATTTCACCAATTGGCATTGAAAATTACTGCCTTGTAACCTTGTAAGTGTGGGGACAAAAACTGCTTAAAAACAATGTACTTAAAATTATAAGCATACATGAAAAATATATAACTAATATAAATAGAATTTATTTACAAAAAACACAATGAAACTGCTTTGACATATAGTCACCAAATTTTAGTGAAAGTGCCAAATGTGGTATGAAAGGCTTTACTAGCATTTCCAATTATAAGGTTTTGATGAATTCTACAGCAAATTAACAAAAATACAGGAGAAAAAATCAATAAAAGCAGAAAAATGGAATGCATTTAACAAAGTTCAATCGAAAATAATGAAAGTAAGCAGAAGGAATATGTACAATAAAGCCTTGAAATTGGTTCTTACAAAAATAATCAACAAAACCCAGGGCCAAAGCTTAAAAGTGGCAGGCATTCATTTTAGCACTTCATGCTTCTCACATGGTCAATTAATGCTAATTGTTCACATGTTTTAAGAGCCAAAAATTTGCGTGTGCAGACAGAAAATAATAAATTGTTTAATATTGTACACAAAACAGTATTGAAATAAAAATAAATTTTGAAATTTTTCCGGCACATTTTTCAATAAGTAACAAGTTTTTTGATTATATCATATCAGACTCTGTTCACATTGTGATCAGATCATCAGTTCTCACACATACACAGCAAAATTTCCTTCCATAGTTATGGGCAACGGCTAGTTAATAATAAATGCCATTTTAAAAGGAAAACAATAGAATCTAAATTAAATTAAATCAACTAAAAAATCAAAAGAAAAAAAGATGATTCAGAAATGAGACGATTTCAGAAATAAGTTTTAATTACATAATATTTATATTTTTAATTATTTATATGTAAGTGGGGAGATTATTAAAATGTTTATAATTTTAAACATATTTGCAACACTTTGGATAAGTTACTTCACCATGCAGCTTAAATAACTCATTCAGAAAATGCACCAAAAACATGTTCAAAGTTTTTGATCTACGAGAAATATTGATTATTGCAACTTAGCCTGGATAGGCATGCTGTAACAATAAACACAAAAATATTTTTTATTTGTCAATATTTATTAATTTTAATGCTTCATTACTTTTATAATAATCTCCTTTGTGTTACCCTTTCATTTCTTATTAATTATGACAAAATTTCTCTCCCATGGCTTTTTTTATCAGTTTATTGAGTAAGGAAGGATTTTTATTATTATTTCTTAATAAGTTTAAACATTTTCAGAGGGGAATTCTCAGAAGAGATCTGATTTTTGAAGGTTGTTAATAAATAAAGCAAAAAATGTTAATAATATGAATAAAACAAAAATAGAGAAACTCATAAGCTGCAATATGTTACAACTTGCTTCCAGATTTTGATATAACTAGCATTACAGTTTTGATATATATTTTTTCAGATATTGTGATCAGTAAAAAAGTTAAATAAATAACAAAAAGTTTTTTTAGAACTAAATAAATAAACAAAATAAATACACAAAATCATTTTTGAAAAAGACCAATAAACTTTTCATAGATCAAAACTCATGAAACATGTTTTTCTCCAATTACTGATTGAAATGGAGCAAGTGTTTACAACTTCTCCCTATTTTAGCAGGACAGTGATTGTGATATAAAAATATTTAGCGAAAATTCAGATTCAAAATTTTAAAACCACTTCGTAACATAAGTTTTATAATATACACCTAACTCCGTAAAATTAACTGATCCCCTTTGAAGCTGTATTTTTTAATATCTTTTATTCTCAAGAGTTTAACAATTTAAGAACTTCCAAATTACTGCATATGTAAGATTGTAGGGATATTATGCACTTCATAGCATTTGAATTACATTGCCACAAATAAGCAAAAATACTAACAACAACAAACCACTCACGCTCTTTGCTTTCTTTTCTTTCATATACAACAGGTGAATGAGGCCTTTTTCGTTGCCTTCGTTCAGTCCTATCATCTTCTAAAATCAAATATCATACATTAAATTTGGTCAATTCATTGAAACCTTTAAAATATGCAATTAACTATAAACTTTGAAACTTCAATGTTATTCAATAAATTTTTTTATACAGCAAATAGCAGTTACTCCAACGCATAAATGATAATGCAAAATATTCCCTTTCCGCTATCATATCAGTCCTTAGAATATGCACAAGCATACCATGTACAGAAATCCTACCTTGTAAAAAGCAGATTTGAAAATAAGAGTACTATTTATACTGCACATTTTGATAACATTTACTAAGAGAAAAGAATTACATTTTGCATTCTTTAAGCGAAAAGTACCTGAATAATCTCTCCAATTTAATATGGCCATTCTAATAGTAAAATAAACTTATTATTTGGTCATTAGCACATGAAATAATTAAAAACTTATAAGTCAATACTGCAAGTTAATTAAGCATTAACCAATTTTTACATGATTTAAGAATATAGCATAATTGTTCTCACACATAAAATTTTTACACAGATTAAAATTAAGTCAAATGCCATCTTCATTTAAAAATTAATAGATAAGGCAATCAAGAAAGGTAATTTTTAACTATAAAGAGTCAATATATACTAATATTTAAAAAAAAAAGTTTTTTATTGAAAAACATTTCTAAAATACTGGTAGAATATATTTATTAAATAGGTTGTTTAAAAAAGAACCTTGCATCATGAATGCAAGAAATGATCAAGTATATATAATTTTAAAACATAAATAAATGCACCATTTACAATCTATTATTAATTTTAAATAATTTTCAGTAAACCAAGCAATGGGTTTTCCTTTTTTCACTTTTCATTAGCATGGAAAAACATTTATGAGAGAATTTTCACAAACATTTTTCAAAAATTTTCAATGCCAACTGAGCATTCCAGCAAAATTAAGAAGCAACTTTTTTTCTTCTTCTTCTTCTCTACAGCATTACTACAGCCTTCATTAAAAAGAAAAATTAAAAGCTTAGACATTTAGAAAAAAAAAATTTAAATACCTGATTCAGAGTCAGAATTAGATCCAGATCCACTAGGTGATGGTGAATGTGACATGCTAGGTGATGATGACATAACACTACTACGTCCACATGAGCAAGTTACATCATCAGCAATGGAGCTTGAAGCATCACTTATAGTACTATAATGAGCATTTTTACTATCATCTGGAGGTAAAGCATTTTTTGAATCTTTTTCATCTGAATGCTCATCATCTGATATGTCATTTTTATTATCTGAGTTTTCTGGTTTGTCTCTTCTTCCAGAACTAGATGCATGCTTTTCTCGATGGGAATTTGCTTGAGCAGCAGCCAATGCTGAAAGAAAGCAAACAATATAGTTTTCTTTATTCGCCTCTATTATCATGGCTTTGATAGTAAGAATAGTATTTTAGCAATTTATTCTAAACATGATTATAATTCAGATTTAAAAAAATAAAGGAATGAAATTATAAATAACTACTTTTTAAAAAAGCTGCATCTAAAACTCAATTAGAAACCCATTCTCTTTACTTCAATGTATTAATTGAAAGCATACTAATATTAAATTATGCTCACTTATTGCACTCAATTATATCAATATTTAAAATTGTTTTGATGTAAAAGTTAACTAATTTACATTTTAACTAAACATTTTACATAATAAAATCTTCCTCAAATGCTTAAATAATACAAATGCTTTGTCCACAATTAATTAGTCTTTAAAAATATATGTTCAAAGAAATGTCTATTTCAGATTATGTGATTGAATTCACACAATAGTTATATTTGAAATACAGGGGGAGGGGCATCTGTGTGAAAGAGAGGAAAAAGAAAGGGGAGAAAGGAATATTACTATAATTTAGTAGGTTAATTCATATTTTCAGAGTCCTCCCCTGTCAAGTTTGGTATGAAAAATATCTAAATTTGCGCAATATGCTATGATGATTATTTTAATCCGTTTTGGTGACTTAATTATTAAAAAATAATTAAAAGTTAATATACTAGGGTTTTTGTAACAAAAAATACTTATTAAAAATTCACAAAAGAATATTGCTTAAAATGATGTAATTCTTAAACATTTCTAGTATTATCACACTGAAAGTTAACAATAAGATAAAATAAAATTGAAAAGACTTATATTTAAATCAAAATATTTATACCATAAATAGAAACCAAATCTTGGATATCAGTAAACATATTTCAGTGTCAGACATTTTAAATTTAAAAAGTGTTGCAATCTCCAATCCCATTTATAATTCTTATGAATTATTAATAGTCACTTTAAACAAAATTAAAGATTCAACAAAAAAGCAAGGAAAAAATTAGTATTAAAAAGTTGAAGATTCCAGGAGATAATGGAGAGGTAAAAGTTGGAAATATATATTAGAAAATTATTAGACAGTGACTTACATTTATTAGCTATTGCTTTACTTTCAGGGTCAGTACCTTTAAGAACACACTTAACAGCAGTTTGAGAAGTTTGTTGCACAGGGCTAGGCTTTTTAGAAACAACTTTCAATGGTTTCCGCACCATTGATGGTGCAGAAACTATGCCAGTTGGAATAGCTCTCTTTGGTGGACATTCCAGCTTCACAGCTGCAATCAAGAGTACAATTACAGAAATGACTCTTAGAAATAAGTGTACCCTTAGAATAGTTTACAAAAGAAGATAAATTATATCATGACGAATAACATATACCAAATTGACAAAAGTATTTAAGTATTGTTTTTAATTAATTATTTAATGACTAAAATTGAGTTCATTTTCGAAAAAGCATGTAAGCATTGAAGCAAATGTAAATTTTAAAATTGGTATATGTGATAACACTACAACCATATTTTAAATCCAAAAATAATAAACCCCTAGAAGTTGAAATAAATTACGTAAAAAGTGACAATATCATTATTAAAACTTACAATTTTTATTATTCTTAACTATTACAAACAGCGGTAATGATTTAAAACATTATTTTTGAAGATGACAACCTTAGAGATTTGCACAAAGATACAAAAACATACACTTTAGCTCTTTTGGGATGAACTACATTATTCACATTAGGATTGGATTCTCCTCAGGGCTGAAAATCGTGCCCTTGCATCAATGCACCTTAACACTATTCTTGGAAGAACATGTGTGCCAGGTATTTGGAATAAATTGCTTTCCATTAGATGATATTCCTAATCCATGTTTGTTTGTTTTTTAAATTTGGTCCTATATATTAATTTTTTTTTCTCTGAAGTCAGATTAAGGAACAAGTCTGAATTTGGATTTTTAGCCATTGCAAATAGAAACATGAATTTAATATTGTAAATAGTAACATATTATAATTTACAAGCTCATTTTAGGTTAGTATTTTATTCTAGCAGGGATTCAATTCTCCCATTTTCATTTGTGTAGCGACAGCTAAAAGACTAATTTCAGGGAAATGGGTGTAAATTTATAAATAACTAGTTTATGGGTTTTTTTTATTAAGAAAAGTAGAATAATACTTATGGTAAAATAGATGATAAAAAAAAATTAAAATATGCAGAGGTTGTTTGAAGTAAGATTAAAGACAAGCTATTGCTCTTAAAAGTAAATTGTGTAATACACTTTCCTACATTTTGAGATTTTTCACATGATTCTGAAGCATTAATCATTATAATTCTCTTGAAATATCTTAAAATGTTAATTTTTATTTATTTCATTTTTAGTATAAACATCTCATGGTTTAATATTTTTGTCAGGATTAAAAATATGATATCTATTATCATATACTTGAAAATTGTTTCATTTTTATGCAAAGGATATATTTTATGATTTATTAGATTTTTTCCAAACAATAATTCCCATCCTGAGGAAGCATTTCTTTCCATGCTTGTCAGTCCAAGATTGGATAAACTTATAATGAACAAGCTGTTGTATTCATGTTGTAAAAGAATAAATATAGGCATAATTGACTGTATTGTAAACTTAAAAAAAAAAAAATCCACTAGGCATAAGATATTTAAGAATTCACCTTAATTAATCAATAACAATATCCTTAGTCGAAGAAAAAGAGTTGGTTTAAGCAAACGAAATTCAATATTTTTTTAAGTGGCAAAATTTTTACTAAGAATTCTTTAATAAAAAATAAACCTTTTATCCAATTCACTGCTATTTAAAAATCTGAATATATTGCAATAACCCATTCAAAATCCAATGAGATATAAAAGTATTAAAATTTCTCTTTTAAATATGTGATTTTATTCATATAGAAAAGTTCTTATTTTTTATTTGATACTAACTATAAATTTCAATCTTGAAATAAAAACAAAAACATTCCTGGTACTTGTTAGGTCTAAACTCACACTTTCTTGTCACCTTTTCATCTAATGTATCACAAGTAAAATGATGGGTAAAGGAGACTCTTTGTTTGTGTTGAAGCCTCAAAGAAAACACTTTGATTAGTATTCTTTTCTTTATCATTAAAAATTAAACAAATTAAAGAGAATTTGGTTAAACTGTTAATAAAGAAGTAATATAGAAAATATTTAATAGAAATCACTGAATAGGAAATAAAGATTAAGACTCCTAAATAAAACATAAAAATGTAAGAAATTACAGTATTCTTACCAGATGGCTCTTTCTTAACAATAATAGTCTTCTGAATAAGTTTAGTAGAAACTGAACTTGTTTTAGAAGTTGAGGTTTTGGTAGTTTTTGGCACAATTTTTTTAACTATCCTGACTGGGGCCTAAAACAAATGAATACAAATTTACACATCACATAAATAATTTATTAGAAGTGTATATTCAACTATTAGTTTCTAAAGAAATATGAAAATAAAAAATAAACATACATGGAAAAAGAAAAAATGTACTACTTAATCCTTTATATTAAAACATATTTCAAAGCATTATATACATTAAAAAAAATCCGTATTTGAACATATCCATAGATCCGTATTTGAACATTTATATCACACCCTATATGCATCCTATTTCATAAACAAAATTCCAACTAACAGGTGAACATAATAGCAAAATATTCTACATTAACAAACGATTGTTTCAAATATAAAATTTATAGAATAATAACTAAAACAACAATAATGATTATAAAATAATTCCCTGCAGATATTATTTTGCAGATAAATATGATAAAAAATCTTCAATTCTTTATCATATTCAAAAATGACAGCTTAATATTTTATTTCTTAATATATAATTTGTTTTCATTATATTAAAAAAGACATAGTACACTATGAATGATTATCCAACAAGATATTTCAGAATAGCACATAAAGTTCTAGTTAACTATTCTTTGTCCAAACCTATTCTATACCTAAAGCAAAACAGATGGAATTTCTGAAAATAGTGTCTATTACAATAAAATTAATCTAAAAATATAGATTCTTAAAGAAAAACCATATATCAGCTGTAGGAGGACACACTGCTAAGATTCGAGGCTATCAAATTTAACATACTAAGAGGGTACATATTTTTAACCATTAATTATTATTATTAACCATTTAATAGAGTTACAGAAGTGCTGTATAAGATATAATTTTATCTATGGTACTGGCTAATACAACTGTTGTACCAGTGACAAATTAGGATTCTCCCTCCAACTCAATTTTCTAGCAATACTCTTATTAGTCAGTTAAAATAATTATTAACATCAATATAAAATCAAACTAGACCCCACGTGGGCGAGAAACCCCCCCCCCCCCACCAACAAAAATATTAAATCTGCAATGGTACTCTTGTGTTTTGTAACCATGCTTTGGCCATTTCCCTGGTAAATAAAAAAACAAAAGCAAATTACAAGAGCATTTGGTAAAAAACAGTTATGCTTTAAGTGAATTTTAAAAGTTTAAAAGCTTTTTTTGCAAAATTTTGTGGTTAGCAATTTTTTTTTCTCAACTTTTAAATACTATTTTTTATTGCCATATTTATTCATTTATTTAATAAATTTCATTTTATTTCTTTTTAATTCCAATTAATTTGTTTACTTAATTAATTTTTAGTTTTAATTCTTTGAGCGTAAGTCCTGTTCCCCATTACCTTTTCTAACCCAATTTAAACTTAATTCTTATTATTTCTTTAACTTCTCTTTATACTATTCATATTTAACTCGTGAATCCCATATATATAAGATCAACAGTTTTGACACCTCAAAACTATTCATCTATTTGTTTGAATGATATTAAAAACAGTTATTCATTCAATGAATATCTGGCCTTTCATATTCTCCTATTGACAATCTTTATTGTTTGAAAAATCCTCTCACATTACTGTAGCCATAAAAAAAAGATCATTGTCAACTTTAAAAATGAGAATGCATCATTTCAAGATTTTGATATGGGAGCAAAGCTTTGTTGCTATTACATTATATTCATCCGATTATAACTTTTTTTTGATAATGATTTGAACTTCAGTTCCACAATAAAATCTACTAATAAAAATTATGCAAAAGTAATTTGTAAACAAATAATCAAAATTCAATAAAAAATTGCACAAGAATTAAATTGGCATAATTTATTTGTTTATATACATTTTAAGTAATGCGAAAAATTTTGTAGAAAATTTCTCAGAAGTTATTGCAGAAAAATGCCAAAATCTCATTTCATTTCTCATTAATAATATTTACTAAAAATCTCACTCTCATTAATAATGTTTACATTACAAAGTACATCTGGTTCTAGATCAAGTCATCTATCTTGTAGAGCAGTGGTGGGGAAACTTTTTTTAAGACGGGCCATTTGTAATAACTAGACGATCGTAGCGGGCCAAAGAATAATGCTTAATCGTTAAAAAATTTATATGTTCTATAAACATATACATATATTAATACATACACTTATTATTTTAATAGTAAAAAAGCAAAAGGTAAGAAAATTATAAGCACAAAATATAAAATGAATTTAGTGTAGTTCTTGATGTGAAGTATTATCACTTTATTTTCTGGTGTCATTACTGGTGCATGAGAAAAATGAAATTGAGACTGTTTTATCAAAATTTCACCATAGTCCGGTTCCATTTGCGAAGCAAAAATTCTTAAAACTGATGAAAGGTGCTCATCTGTAATTCTGTTTCTTAAAGAAGTTTTATTAAGCTTCTTTGTTGAAAAGATTTGTTCGCATATATAAGATGAGCCGAACATTGTCATTATCTTCATTGCAGGAGTAATTAGATTTGGGAAATTATCTGGACTTAAATTTTTATAAAATTCTAGTAATGGCACTGTATGAAAAGTTTGTTTCAGGAGAGTGTTACAGTTCAGTTCTATTAACTCAAGTTGAAATTTTGCATCAACTTCTTCGTAATTAACATTGAATGGGGTCGCAAAAATACTAAACTCTGTTTCCATTTTTCTAAAGTCCTGAAATCTTCATTCAAATTCTGAAGATAGTTTTCTCAAATTAATTTCGTATTTTTTAATCTTATTGTTTGATATAGTGAATTTTAAAGATTGTATTCTTGGAAAATTCTCACATTCAAGAACATTCTCATGACGGCACTCTTAAACGGGCCGGATTAAACCTTTCCGCGGGCCGGACTTGGCCCGCGGGCCGTAGTTTCCCCATCACTGTTGTAGAGGGTCAACATATGCCTTCTTTTTTGAATATTAGAAGATATTTAAATTTAAATCTTATGCAAAAGTATACACTGTAAGTGAACAGATATATATATATATATATATATATATATATATATAACAGAGCAAATCTCAAATACTCTGAGAGCCATTAACTATAACTTTGTACCAATCCAAGGTTAATTTTTGCTCTACAAAACTTTGATAAGGCCCATACTAACATATGCTGCTGAAACGTGGGCAACGACCGAAAGTGATAAAGAAATCTTAGCAGTTTTTGAAAGAAAGATATTGCGAAGTATTTTAGGAGTTGTGAAATGTAATGACACATGGAGAAGAAGAACAAACTCGGAACTTTACAATCTATACAAAGAACCTGATATAATAAAATTTATCTCAATCCAAAGACTAAAATGGGCAGGACACTTGATTAGAATGAAAGATGACCGAACCACCAAAAAGATCTTCGACGCTAAACCATTGGGAACCCGCAAAAGGGGTAGACCGAGGATCTGGTGGATCGAGTGTCTAGAAACAGATCTAAAAGTTCTCAGAGTTAATAACTGGCAAAGCCTATCCAAGAAACGGGCAGCCTGGAATTCGATTCTGCGAAAGGCCATGGCCCACCCTGGGCTGAAGCGCCACTGAAGAAGATGAAGAAGGTTAATAAAATGTTGTAGCTAATTGTCCCATACTCTTTTCAGTTCAATTTCATATTAAATAGAACAGACAACAGATAAAATAATTTAAAATAGCATGATTCTAACAAACTGGAATTTAAAAAATAACACAAAGATAACAAGCCATATACAGAATTAACTGAATAGGCACCTAATCAATATAGTATGAGAATCTCTAATCTGAATAAAAATAAATATGTATCTGATTTAATTTATGTCTACAGAAAATGTTGGACAAAAAATGGTCAAAAACAAAAATACATCTTTATAGATAGTCTATTTCTAAATAAATACACTTTTTTTTTAATTCAGGCATAAATTGTTTTGTATATTCTTGCTCTGGTATCGAGACATTTTATTTTGCTATCATAAACTTTTTCATAGTATATTTAGCTAATATTCTTTCACAAATGATTTCCTTATAAAATATATTTAATACATGGATTTTTTAATATATATTTTTACACTAAATTCAGAATTAGTTATAAAATGAGTGATAAAAAAAAAACAATTAAGAGAATAGGCATCATGAACAGAATAAGCAGAGAGCTCATAAAATAGCATAAATTAGATATCTATCATAATCTGACATTCAAAAATTTTACATAAGAATTCTTGAAGAACATGAATGATTTAAGAAATTTAACAAATATAAAATAGAAACAAAATTCCTCATAAATTAGCTGTTTACTAATTAGCTATAATTAGTAAAATATATACCTTAGAAGATGCAGCACCCTGTGCAGTTTCATTCTTCTGAGCAGATTTCACGACAACTTTTCTAACATCATTTCCATCAGTTTTAGCCTTAGAAGCAGACTTTTCCTCTGCTCCAGTAGATGAAGTTGGCTTAGCTTGTTTGGAACTCACTTTTGAAGTTTTAACAACTTTTTTTACAGTTTTATTTGCTGCTTTATCAGCTGTCTTTACAGCAGAAGGTTTCTTAGGTGAAACTTGTTTTGTAGCTGAAAGTAATATCAAAAGCAAAATTGTTTTCACTAATATTAATAAAAGCAATAAATTCAGGATCATTGATAAAAGTATTTTAAAGGAATAACATATCTATATTTATACAATAATCGATTTCAAATACTAAACAAAAGATAAATATCAGCCGCAAAAAAAATTTATTTAATTTTAATTAGTATTCCTCATATGAAAACCTATTACTTAGAATAGAATATAGAAATTTTAAGAAACATTATTTCATAAACTTAAAAGAAAGGGTGAATAATTATATTTTTTAAATAGAATTTGTTTTCTTAGGACCAAAAACTAAAAAGTATTAAATAAAACTTTTAAAAAATAGTTAATGTAATTACACTTACTTATGATCATATTTTAAAAAGCCAATTATCTCTTTACTTCATTGTACAAAGCATTGCTTTATAAAAACAGAATAAATATATATATATGGTGATTTCTATGGAGTATTTTTAAATCTAGAAACTAATGTATTTCTATTTGTTTTTTAAATTAAGCTCTAAAATTCACTGACACAATGTGAAAGGTAAATATCAGATTAACAGAAGTAGAAATAAAAAGAGAAATTAGATGTAATGAGTTATTACATCTAAATTGTTTAATCAGTATTTCAGAGGTCTAAGGTGAATACAAAAACAATTAAGAAAATCATAGAGGAGATACAAACCAGTTTTCTTTTCTTGACTATCCAATTCAGCAATTAATTCATCATCAACTATTGGATCCAATAAAGTGTCAAGTAAATTGACTTCTTCACCTGAAAAAAACAAAATTGCAATTTAAGGGCTTAAATGGAAAGATGCCAATCTTGTATAACAATGATCATTTCTTTAAAAAATAAAACTAAATTAAATAATATGATTTAAATATAGAATAAATCCGTACTTTTCCATTATATCGACGCAAATCTCGCAAAGCAGACTTTTTGGCGACAGCATATAGCTGCCATTTTGGTGAAGGCAACAAAATGGTGCGACTTTCTGTAAAAATGTATCAGCAAAAGGTTACTGACGGAGATATTCCGTTTGATGTTGGTTGCATCATTATTGGCCTTTTTTTTGGCTGCGCCGGTATAGTGAAAAAGTACCAATAAATCTTGCATTGAAACTATGAAATTAATCTAATTTTTATTGTAATAAATATGTTACAAACCACTAAAAAATAAATTAAAATATTCACTGAAATTAGAGAAGAAATTTAGAGTTAAATCAATAGCATTAATTTTTGTAAAATTTTAAAACTGTATATCAATTACCTTTGCAAGATAGCATTCTCGGAAAATAACAGAAATCTTATTAAACTTATATTAAAACCTTTTTTTTTATTACCTGCTTTAATCAACTTCTAAAATTAGAAAAAAACACAGCGATTTAACACTCATTTTTTAGAATATTTACAAAAATTTTCATCATGATTGGATTTTTTTTTAATATTTGTATGAAGAGGATACATACACTCTACATTATACATACGATAGGAACTAATGTATAGTGAAATCAATATTTATTATTTTCTGTCAATCTCTCATGACAAACTAATAGCCTTTTTATCATATTCTAATAAAATTGCTGCTTTCCCAAACTTTGAAAACTAATTCTCAGTACTTTAACAAATGAATTTTACAATCATAAAAATAATAATAATAAAAATATTGCAATTTTGCAATAAAAGAATTAAATGCAATATTTTAAGTGCAATACTTTCTATAACCCATTAAGAGGGTGAAATAGGGACTGAAAAGTTTTAAGTCTTTTAACTGTAATTTTAGAAAAAAGCAAGGTAATAGGGGAGAGGGATGGAATTCATTATTTTCACATGTAAAATATTCACTTTATCCTAATATCAATTTTATTGCATACTACTTTGTTTGATGTTTAATTAGATTTTCTAAATTAATTTTAACATTTTCCATCAAATTATCAAATCTACTGTACTGTTTCCTCCGGTTTATTATTTGAACATTTTGGCAAATGTTAATGTTTACTTGCTGCTAACAGATATTTTGTTTACTTTTAAAATGTTGAATAAAAGCAAAAATATGGACATGTTTGAATTCACCATTAACACTGTATTTTGAAATTAGCATTATTATTAATATTCTAACATGCTTTTTTAGATTGAGTTCCTTGAATAAGATACTCAAAATCTACAGTCTGTCCATCACAAGAACTCTGCTAGACGATAGTCTATGTTCACTGTGGGAGTTACAGAAACAGGCTTCGGTAGGAAAGATCCATTTTGAATGGGTGGAATTGGATGGAAGTCCGTTATTCTTTTTCTTGGTGTCAATCGGTAGTGATAAGAAAAACTAGATGCTCATTCATCTCCTTGCTTTTAGTCGAAGTTACACAATCTTTATATTTGCTTAGCTTACTTCTTTTATATTTTATAAACATTTGATTAATCTTTTTTTTTATTAATATGAACTGCATTTCAATATTTAATATTTTTTTGTCTCTTAAATTTTGACGTCCTTTAAAATGCCTTTTCGATTTAAGAAAGGAGACTTTAAAATCACAAGAACGCAAAATTGTGCATGATGCTGCAAAGCTTTGCTCTGAAAAAGCCGCAGCTAAATTAGTAAAATTAATTGATTATTAATTTTGAATTCTTTACTTAAAAAATTGTTCTTGTGGTGAACTTTGAATTTATTTATTTTTTAAAGAAGTATATTTTACAATTCAGAACTTTATTTTCATCGAAAGTATAGAATAATTTCCTTAAATCTACAGGTATAATTCAATATCTCTTATCACAATCATTGTCAAGATAAAAAGGCGAGAGGGGGGTGCCACTGTTTTAACCCTTTCTTCTTAGTTTTAAATAATAAGAGAAATTACATTACAGTTTTAAAAGAAAAAAGAATTGCTTCGAAATTAAAAATAGTGATTCTATTTTGATGTATAAAAATATTTAGAGATTAGAAAGATGTAATTTCTTTTCTGAAATTCAATGAATACATGCAATTGTTAAGAAGTAATTCTATTCAGTTGTCATTGCGAAATATTATTCATCTATATAATGGTATGAAGAATATATTATATTATAGGAAGCACATTTCTTATTTAATTTCAGTACAAAAAGAAAAATAGATATTTAATATTAAGGCTTGTTTTCTTGCTTTCCTGTTGTTTCAATAGCTTTCCTTCATTGATATGATTCCAAGATTCTAAAAATTTATTAACAAGATTTCTTCTACTTAGATACATTGATTGTGATAATAAAACAGTGACAGATAAGTATTCTGAAACGGCATAGATGCATTTTGAATAGAAATGTGAAGGAATTAGGAGTGGAGAATTTTCAACCCCAAAAATGATAAAATTTATGCTGGAATTTCTGGATCCTTTATTGCATCGAGCTAATGGCTGCGGTTGTACATGGAAAAGAAAAGCTCATTTATCACTCTATTATTTGCATTGACAGTCGTGAGAAAATATTTTCTTTGAAATAATTATATTTTTTATTCAAGCAAGGGGAAACGAATAAATGGTAATCTAGAATACAAAAACAAGCTTTTACCGTGTTTTTCGTTGAATAATGTACTAAAAAATGTACTAATAAATCGATGTTGGTCTCTTTTAAGTACAGGGCATCTGGTAAGTGGTTGAATGAACACTTGAGTTCAAATTCAAAATACTTTTACATATAAACTTTGCAGGTTTAATTATACTGTAGAAAGCGTGTGCATGTTGAAAATAAGTTACAAATCAATGTTTGAGTTTTAAAAATCTAAAAATTGATAGTATGGTAATCATTAAGTTTGTGTTTCAGAAAACAGTCTATATCAGAAAAATAAATATAAATCTGGAAAGGTTACAAGCATATTCAAACATAAACATTTTACATTATAACAGAATAAAAGCAACTTTTTATGAAAATTATGATGGATTATGTTATTGTTTTTATGTTAAATTTGACGCATTTGCTGTGGAGGATTTTATATTAATAACTTATATAAATTTAAATCAAATGAAATGATGATGATTAATTTTTTGTCTTGCATGATTTTACTTCTTAATTTTTTCTTCTTGAGCAATAGTTAGACATATAAATAATTAATCAATTTTCCTATTTGATTTGCTTTATTCTTTGTATATTTATAACAGGAGT
>JAPMOQ010015486.1:66311-125391 GCA_026543055.1 Argiope trifasciata | reverse complement strand
ATATATAACAAATAAACACAGGTTATTCTATAATTACAGCTGGTAGTTAAGAAATATACCTGAAATCAATTTTTTAATTTAAGATAAGTCCAATATCCCCTTCCCTTTATTTAAATGCAATTTGAGATTGGAAAGTGTAAGTAGGCTTATTTATAAATAAAAGTTCAAGCAGAAAAGTTTAAGAAATCATAGCATAAGTATAGAATTCATCTACACAAATACATTTTAACATTTGAATATCCATTAAAAGTTTTAAATTTCATCTCAAAATAAAAATTTATATAAACTAGATAAAAATAAACAGGTTATAACAGGCATTGAATCATTTAAAATGCATCAAAAGCTGAATAGAAAGCATACACAAGTTTTCATATACTATTGTGATAGTTCAGAAAACTATAATAACCTACATTAAATTATTGTGTTGTTTTTAAAAGGAAGTGCTGCCCTTTTCTAAGAATACTACCTATTTTAAAATAAATTTCACTTGCTTATATTGTAAGAAATCTCAAACTAATGCTATACTGATATTACATCAAATAAAGAATTTCCAAAATAGTTATCTAACTTAAAACCAATATTCAATAAATATGTATCACTATATACATTTCAACAGATACTTCATTAACTGGAACATTAAGAAACATATTTATGCATAGTTTTTATACAAATGTTTACTAGTGAACAGCATAAAATTATCAAGAAAATCTTCCCTAAAATTTTTATACGTATTTATATAATCCACTTTTGAAACAATTTTATGCCTTTATGAAGAAAAAATGTCCAATAAAAACCTCTAAAAAATGATAATTATTAATCAAAAAGTAATAAAATTAACTATAAATATATGCACAATCAGGCAAATAAATATAATGATGTGGGTATCTTTTATTATTATTACTCCACAACATTCAGTAAAGGGAAGGGAAAAAAAGCGTCTTATTTCTATAAACAATTATAAAATTTCTACTAATTAGTAAAACTAATATCTCAATGTTAAATATTCAATTTATCTACAAACATAATTTTAAATAGTTACATGTTATTTTTCATGCAGTCTTTTCTTTTTTTAAAAAATACCACTTGTTTATATCATTTCACATTCTTTACTAATTTTACAAAATACGCATCAAAAATTATTTGAAAAAACTGTCAGCAAATATTTCTTTAGTTTTTTTTAACATAAAATGCATTGAACGTTATAACTAAAAGAATCAGGAAAAAATGTCAAGAGGACAAAAAATTAACATAACGTGCATATCAAGCATAACTCTTTACTTAAATTTATAAAAGAAATAATATTCAATAAAATTTATGTTGTGATATATAACGAGAAAGTAAATAAAATTCTATACAAATCATTACATTATGAAACGTTAATAAATTAATCTAATGCTCTAGATGCCATACAACAAATCATTTATAATCTTTATTGAGATCTATTGGGTTTTTTCTAAAATTTTGTTGACACGGTATTTATTCACAGGTGAAAATGCGAGAGAATTTAATACTGTAATCTACGGTTTTACTCAGAATACAGAAAAAAAAAAAAAAATAATGGAGTCGAACAACAATCAAATCAGTTAGCACTAATTTTACAAAAACACATACCTTTAAAATCCATTTTTAATATCCACACTTCTAGCGATAGCAATTATTATATGCAATTATATAATGATGAAAAATTAGCGTGAATTCATTGCAAGCTATTAATACCAAATATTAACAATTTCCCTATGATAAACAATCGGCAGCCATCCAAGCTAAGGTTTGCTGTTGCTTGCTCAGATGCTTGGGGCCTGCACTACTACTGCAACTAAAAGGGCTGAGTTTTTAACAGATTTTAGAGTTCTGCAAAATGATTTTTAACATAATAATTTTGGAAGAGATTTTTAATAAAATCTTACCATTTTATTCAAAAGAAAGACCTATCTTTTAGGTAAAATAAAGAAGAAAGATTAATTAATAGTCCATGGTATTTTAAAGATTTTTTTCTATTATTCACTGTTAACCGTGTACGTTCGGTTTTGACCCTTGCTTACTCTCAAAAAGTTCTGAATAAATCTTTATACAAAATTAAGAAATAATAAATAGTTTCCTTATTTAATAAGACCCTTACATATAATAATGGCCAAGGCTGCAACATCTTTGGGCTCTAAGCTACCTATAATAATGAAAGGTAAATTGAAGAAATATCTAATATTCAACTGCTTGTGAAAAACTGAATTTGTGATTTTAATTTCAATACTTTAATATCCATTTACTTAATAAGACTTATAAATATATATATCCGAAGTTTTTTTAATGTTATTCATTAAGGATTGTGTCACAGGGATAAAATATTCCTTATTTTACATTTTAGTTTGTTTTGTTATGAACTACACAGTAGTTTCAAATTATTTATACAAAATCAAAAGTGTTAAATGTATAGAAAATATAGTTTTTATTAATTAATTTTCTATAGAAATGAGTAATTGAATGTTTATTATAACTATAATCAGAAAAAATTAGCTTGATACTCTAATGGTTTTGTGTCCACTATTAAACATGAAAGTTCCAATCGAAGTATGACAGATTTGAAACAAATATTACTTTCTCTCATATCTCAGTAGCAAGACCAAACTATTAAGCTAGCAATTGCATAAGAGCTTTACAACTTCAGAAACTATAGAGTGCTGAGCCCTTGATAATATTCTACAGCCTTTTGAAAGTTAATTTCCTTTATTTTTATTTAATTTTACATTATAAACAAGCTATTTTTTTTTGTTGTTGTTTAATTTCCCAAGAGGAGAAAACAAGATTGTATACCAATTCATTAATGTTTTTACTTTTCTAAAAGGAATATAGTTAAAGATGGAACATCAGATCCAAAAACATCGAATTCAGTGACATAGAATAAACAAATATCAAATTTTTTTAGTTAAAGAATAATAATTTATGGCTGAATTTTGATGGGCATTAAAATTAGTAGCTGTGCATTTGTCCTTGAATATATTTAATAATATATTCTAAATATTTTCACTTATGTTCATTGAAAGTAAAATAGCTTTAAAATGTATTTTAGGCTGTACAAAAATGTAGTACCTTGTTTGTTAAAGATTAGTCCTTGAACTCATGGCTGAAAAATCTGCAGAAAATAATACCCAAATATATGAAATGGCAAAAATGTAAATTTAAAAAAAAAGTAATAATGTTTTGTAATATATTTTTATTTAATAATCATTAAATGATATGTATCATGATAACAAGATAGTTTTTTTTCACTTAAGTCTTTAATTTTGTGTTACAATTAAAAAGCTTTAGGGGTTATATATATATATAATCATTGTACCTCCTCTTCCCCCCACCTTTCTTTACTCTTTTTTTGAAAATGGGAGGTGGTAAGGCAAATTTTGTTGTATTGATTAAATTTTGAACAATCTTGTACTTTTAGTTTTTCCAAGCTTGAACTAGTTTCATTCCCGGAACTACTTTGATATACACCCCCAAATCGGAAATTTGGCGACTTTTTTTCTCGCCAAGCAAAGTATTTGTTTTTGGTGCCTCTTTTTTCTCGCCAAGATAATACAGTGAATACATAAAAAATGAATAAATAATACAATGAATACATTAAAAATACAAATAAATGTCACTGAATAACAGATTATACACAATTTAAAAAACCGGAAAGCTGAAAAAACTTAAATTGGCAACACCAAAATAAGAAACAGCAACCCTAAATAGTCCGTAGGGAGTGTCAGATTTGGCGCGTAATTTTTGGGGGTGTATATCAAAGTTGTACCTCATTCCCTAGATGATGTGTTTCTAAGGAACTTGTTACTATTTTTTTGTTTGTTTCTTCTAATATTGATCTTGATCAAATGATGTAGAGGAAATAGAACATTTTTTAAATATACTTAACTTTTATCTAGAATTTAAAGCTTATTATCAATTTCCCAGAAGTGACTCTATAACTGTATAGTTTTAAATTATCTTAAAATATCCTCTAATTATTTTTTAAAAGTCATTTGTGTTTATTTAATTAATAATAAATGATAAATCTTTCTTATTAGCTGATCAAAGGTTCTGTTACTTTGATTTTCTTCCTTGTTTCTTCTATCTAAGAATTTTTGCTCTATATTATAATTCATTATGAGCTAAGCAGAGTCATTAAATTAGATTAATGTATTCCATATGAATGTATTTTTATAGTGTGATTTAATATTTTAAGTTAGGGTCTAAATTGCCCATTTTTAATTTCCTGAATTTAACTTTCATAACCTTGAAATGAAAATCTATGCAATATTTCAAGCATTAATTTTTGTATAAGAAAGCAATAAAATTATTTAAATGTTCTGCAATTTTGATGTGAAAAATATAATAAATGCACTGATGTTTAAAAAGAGTATGGTGTCGGGAATAAAATTTTTACGAAGTTACTTATAAGTTGAAAATATTTTTTAAACATGCTTCTTTTATTTTATTTCTATGTTTCTTTGATATTCATTACACCTTAAATATCTATAAAATAATTAGTTACTTGTCAGTTGTAATGTTGATTGAAAAGTTAGCAAGAAAAAATTTCAACAATTCAATGATCTCGATCGTCAAATTACATAGCATGTGATTTGCACATTCAAAATTTTTCATAATAAATAATAATATACATGAGTATATTTTATAATTTGGTGAAGGGGATAATTATTTTTGTCTTTGTTATAATTGAATTGTATCGTTTATTAAAACTATTTAAATTTTTAAAATTGTTTATATACTTTCTCGTTATTGAATATATATCTAGAAATGTCCAAAGAGAGAGTGATGCTATCTTGCAAAAAACTTATAAACTGGGTTATATTTGTTTTGTGTATTCAGAATATTTTTTATCAAAAATCTTTCTATACTTTGCTAGATTTGTTTTTTTATATGTTATCATTTATATTAGCATCGATAATTTTTTTAAAGGTATGATGGAGAGTTCAAAACCAAAACTTGCAACTTTTGTCAAGTATGCTAAAGTGGAACTTGTCCCCCCGAAAATGTCAGAAATGCCTGAAGTTATGGCTGGATTTGGTCGTTTAATGAGATCTGCCAAATCTGGAGCATGGAAACAATATACCATGAAAGTGAGTATTGTTATTTCATCCTTTGTAAAATTATGGTGCTGGTAATATGTATATAATTGTTTACAAGTTCTCTACATAAATGTTGTACAAATTAACAACTTTTGTTACCAAAAAATTTAATTTTTAATTAATACCTTTGTATATTGCTGTGCAGTATAAATTATATATTGCAATACGCAGAAGAATTCAAGTTAACATGTTTCTGTTTATTTTAGAATTCATTCTAATGTACTTTTTAAATTTATATACATACATTATATGAATCTTATTGTCAATTTCTTATATAATAGCTACCACTTATAGTAATCACAGATGTAATGGTCATTTTATTGTGTTGATCTGGTCAAAATAACTTGGAATGGATTTCCATTTTTAAGTGCATACTATATCTGCAAGATCTTTTGATTGACAATTAATCAAGAGAGATCAGTTTCTATAGTCAGATGGAAAAGCCCAAGACTATCAGTAGTGTAAGATCAAAGGGAAAGAGAACAATTTTCACCCTCCTAGAGATTTTCTTAACATCATTGCCTCAACTTAACTGACTTTCTTTTCTTTTATGTTCTTCCACCTTCTATTCAGGGAGTTGAGACATTTGTGATCTTAGAATACCAAGTTTCATAGCAGGCGTACATCAATCACATAGTGAGCATAAAAGAACGTTTCTGTTCTACTGAAAAAATATAATCTCCAATAAAGTCAGTAAGAAGCATACTGAAAATTCCACACCTGTTTTTAAAAAAAATTAATTGCTGAATTTTTTTGTCCTGAAAAATCAAAGCGATGTATGAAGAATGAGGAAATGGAATATTTGCTTAAAAGATTATTTATCAAAGAAAGAAAACTGAGAATGAGTGAACCCTGGCTTCTTCAGAAGACTGAAAACCTTACTATCATTCCAGTAATAGGTTAAATCTTTTAATAAACA
This sequence comes from Argiope trifasciata, assembly GCA_026543055.1. Taxonomy (NCBI): domain Eukaryota; kingdom Metazoa; phylum Arthropoda; class Arachnida; order Araneae; family Araneidae; genus Argiope; species Argiope trifasciata. Next base: position 119,358 of record JAPMOQ010015486.1, on the reverse strand, counting down.
CTATTTATGTGAAAGGTTAATCCAATACATGCTTAATAACTTTTAAAAGAAAACTTTAAAAAATAAAATATAGAGAGAATTTGTTTTTCTTTTCTGTACATTGTGTTAATTTTTTTAAAATAAATAATGTCTCATTGTCTGTTTTTCTGGCAGTTTTGTATTCCTACAAAATTGAAGTATTATTAAGACTCTTAGATTGTACTGATCATATAGATGTTGTGATCATTTTGTCCTGGATCACTCCCCAAAGTGATGCCTGAAAACTTCTTGAATTTTATTTTGTTGTATTTGGTGCCCCAGAAAAGTACTTAATTTTTGTTGGGTCCTTGAAAAATTCTTACGAGTAGGCAAAATAATCATTTATTTTCATTTTTCATAATCTTTCATTTTTTGGGGGTATAAAGCAAAGACATGTTTGTGATTTTGTTTTGCTTTAAAATTCTATTTCCATTTGAGTGTTCGAACATTTTTTTAAGGCTAATCAGAATGTATAAGTTTTGATAAATGTATCAAGAGATAATAAATTTATCATCAAGAGTTTATAAATTTATCATTATTAATTAATTTCATCATTGTTTTATTGCCAGTTTCTAAAAATTTGTTTATAAAAAAATTAAAAAAAGAGGGTGTTTGAAAATTTATTACCTCGGAAAATTTGTCAAATGGTATATTTGATACTCTACTTATTTCCATAATATTGATTACTATCCATGGCCTAAATTTTGCCGTATTAACTATACAATCTAAAAGATTAATAGTAGTTTTTTTTTTTTAAAGCATTTTTTAAAGACTTCAAAAACTTATATGTATACTTGCCTTTGTGAGCAGGAGAAATTTTCTAATTACCAAGATACCTGGAAAGTGCCTTTTTAATACTGTCCAACTTACAAGACAAGAATGTCCTGCTTGAACTCCTGTATCTGATTTTAAAATAAATGCAATATTTTAACTGTACATCAAAGATTTTGACATTTGAAAAATGTAAAATAGCTAAAGATATTTTATATGAATTTCATAATTCTCTGGAAAAAATTGAATTTGTCAAAGCTTTTGTCTATTTTTGTGATTTTTTTTCCCATTATATTGGAAGGTTTTTTTTTTGTTTGGTTATTAAAAGAGAAAAAGTTTTTTTAGCATTGCTATAAATAACTTGTGTGCCATAAATTTAATTATAAAATATCTACATGGGATATATATTATCCATTTTGCATCCAAAAACAGGAAAAAATTTAAAAATTCCATAGAGTAGAATTTTTCTAAATGTTTGTCAGTGAATTCAAGAGTGCAAATGCTCCTATAGTGATCTATTGAAATGTTTAATAGCTTGATGTTGAAGGGAAAAGAAAGCAAGTTTACTGTATTAGAATCGTATAAAATTATACACTAACACATTCATAATATTAGATTTTGAAGTGTTTTAAACCCTACCTGTCAATCAGAAATTTACTTGCCATTTACCGAAATTATTTTCAACATTCTTTCATGCATTGATTATAAAAAAGATGGTATTTGGCTGCATGAAAAATGATATTCTTTGAAGATTTAATTATTGTAAATAACATTTCCAAGCTTATTACTAAAATAAATATTTATATGCTAATAGCAGAAAAATTTGGAAGTAAAATGAAATCGGAGAAGAACTATAAAGTTAAAATCTTTAAATTATCACAATTATTTTCCCCACAACAAAAAAAGTCTATGTTTTTAATTATAGAATTTGAATAATTCAACTTTAAGCTTGCTAGGGTTATAAATTGCTTTTTTTTTTTTTAACAAGTTGATATTTCCCCATCTATTCTTGCAGGGGGGGAAAAGTCTGATTCTGCATTAATAAAATTAATAGATAAGAATAAAATGATAAATTTTATAGGTTAAAAATCTCATCAGAAATTATAGGAAATATTTAAAAAAGTAATTTTAAAAGGCTGTGGTAGAATGGAGAGGTTTTTTTTAGTCATATAAAGACTTGCATGGAAATTCTAAAACACACACACATATAAGCATGTCTAATATGTAAAAAGTATGAATGAATGAGGATTTAAATCTCAAAATGCAAAACATATGAGAAGAAGCATTGCTGATGAACTAAATAGTTTGAAATTGGAAGGGGTAAATATTGAAGAGATGGTTTCTGCTGCAAGTTAACAAACTAAAAAGGCAGAGAGGAATTCAGATGTATAACAAAATTGAATATTTTTTGTAAAACTTAACAAGCTTGAAATAATCGTTGAAAAAAATTGAGGATTTAGCTATAAATTTATAATTTTTTAAAACACTGTTTGCAACTTATTTATATAAATATGAATAAAAGTTTGTTAGTTTGTGTCTGCCTCTCCCATATCTTCCTCCAAGCAATGATTCAAAGAATGGCTAGAGATTCGTGTAGGATTAACATTTTTGTAAATGAATCTTGCTTCTGTTAAAGTGTGAATGTGTTTATGAATTGAAAACAAATATAGTTTATATAAAATTGTCATCTAGTATATATCATTTTGAGCTGAAAATTTTGACTTATTAGCTGAAAAATGAACATGAAAAACCCTTGTCTGCTCTACATTTAATTATCTCGAAGCAGTAAGCTAGAGAGTATTGATGTATTTCAACATTGCTAGTATTTTTATGTCTGAAATATGTTATCCTTGTGTTTCCTTGAAATATTTGAATTTTATTTATTAAAAATATATCTATGTTAATTCTTTTTCTCAAGTAAAATTAAAATCTGTCATACACATGTGATCAAAATATCTTATAATAATTGGATTTCATTTTTTTTTTTTTTTGTATTTTAATTGATTTTGATTTTTTTTATGTGACAAAAATCAAGCCATAATTTCTTTGCATTATTTAACTATATTCTTCTCTCTCCCTTGCTTTGGGAGCAAATCATTTATATTTCACTTTACAAAAAGCTGGATTTGGTCCTGGGAAAAATTGTTATATGAATATTGTAAAAAATTAGCTGTAACCAAATGAATTTCTTAAATTTAAGAATAGAAAATGGAAATTTATGAGAAAATACAGAAAAAATTCATAAAATCTGTTGTGTGATAAAGTGTTTCACATAATGTTTTTAAATTAAGACATTGTAATTTTATAGTTTAATATTTTTAATTTTCTTATTAAATATGTTTACTTTAAAATTTTTCCTTTTTCTATTCTTCTAATTTTTTTTTAGTGTTTGAATATCAGTTTGTGTTGTTTGAAATTTTTGAATTGTCTAAACAAATAGACATATCTTATATAATTATTTGCTTTTGATATTTTCTTTGTATATAAATGTATATTAAAAAATGCCTGTTAAGTTGGGGAGACTGAGGCAGGTTGGCACCAATTTTGTTTACAAATTTTTCTATTTTTTTTAATGGTTGATATGTGTACTAAAACATTCTTACATCCTGTGGCTAGTATAAAATAAAAATTATAACAGTTTGGTCAAAAACTAAGCTAGTGATATTGAGTTGGATGAGCTAACTCCATCTGTGCCAACGTGCCTGAGGGCTGGGACACATTGGCACTATATGCAGGGCAGGTCTGCATTACATGTTTGTATTTTTCCTTATCATATGGTAAGGATTTAGCTAAAAAGAAAATTTAAAAATATTTTTACTATGAGCTTTTAATGAGCTATGAGCTAATTGAATTTTTCAAAAAATTGTACTTTTTTTTAAATTTAAGAACATTTAATGAAAATACAACTAACTTGGATGGATTTAACATAGAAAAAATATTTTTGTCTCTTTGGCACTCTAATGTTTTCTTTAACTGCATTTAGTCTTTGGCCACTTTCATGTTTTTGGTCATTTTTATTGTGAGTCTTGATTTTCACAATTGTTTTAATTTTTTTTTATCGTGGCAGCTTGTTTTTCTGCCTGAAGTTCTTGTCTTGTGCCAGCCTTTGATAATGGCCATAGTTCTTCTAATGATGTGACAGTATGTGGAATCAAAACTTTGGGATCTGGGAATGATAAAACCTTCTATGGTTGAGTGCTATTTCTTTCGTGTCCTGTTTCGATAATTTTAATTGGGATCAGGAGGCATCAGATGAGAACAAATGCAATCTAAAGCTGAGGAATCTTTTTGAGATATATTAGATGTGGCTTGAAGACTGTCTGTTATGTTACTGGGAAGAAATTCTGAATCAAGAAATATGTCTGGATTCAGTGTACTTATTCCAGTAGCTGCAAAACTGGCTGTTATATTGCTCTCAGTGGTAGCCAGTGGGATAGGAATCACTATAATATCTGGAGTATCATAAATTTTCAATGTTTTTCCAGGATTGTTTCTACGCCATGAATCACATGCATTGTTCACATATTTCTTTAGCGAGTCATGCACACTTCTGATGGAAACATATGAGTCCTTTTTAAAAAATAGACTGAATCAGCACTTGCTCTGCTGTTGATTTTCCTCACATGAATCAAATGTTTTCTGTCTCAATGAAATAGCAAATTGGTACCTAAATTTCCGTACTTCTTTCGGACACTAAGACCAAAATAAACATCTGATGCTTGTTTTGCCTATTCTGTGAGATCTGCTGCCTCATGATAGCTGAAAAGTTTTCAGGTAGGCACATAGCTGTCAAAAGACTCTCTGGCAAAAGACACCATTGGCTCTTAAAGCTTTTTTGCAGTAGCATTTTAGGAAATGTAAAGGTATCCCTTACTTTTCGGCTACCTTTGAATACAACAATCCTTTATGGAATATTGCTTTTCTTGCTTCTATAATAATGACCTGGGGAGGGGTGTCAAAGCTCAGTTTGTTGTCCTCTTTCTGTTTCTGACCTCGGCTCTACAAAAGAAAAGAAAAAGGCAAGTAAAACATTGACATTATTAAAATGCGAGGCCCTGTTATGCAAGGACTTTCATTGCTAATATTGTATATTTTAGTAGAAAATCAAGTGAATAGTAATACTTTTCTGAGCAAAAAATAACTATTTGACCTTTACTGTCTACAAATCCTAATGAAACTGACTGAAAACTTCTGAGCATCTGAAGTCATACATCCTGTTAACTCTATTCCTGTTTTTACTGCAATCTAGTGTTTTTTTTTATTTGCGCTATTAGCAAAATGCCAACTAATCCTGGTCCCCCCTTCTATTTTAAGTTTAAAATGTTCTTTATTTCTTCATGTTGAAACTTTATATATTTTGATAATATATATCTTTTTTAAATATATGTATATTCATTTGCAGGAAGCCTGGCTGAATACATTGATAGCAGCAGAAATTTATTTCTGTTTCTGTATAGGAGAATGTATTGGAAAAGGAAGTCTGTTGGGTTATCAAGTCTAGACAATAACATTCATCAACTTTGTTTATGGGATATTGTAGAAAACAAATTTAATGTAAACAGAATAAAGTGTCTGTGAATTAGTTAAATTGGATGTAATTGTATTCATTTCTCTGTATATTTGTTTTTAATTTCTGAAAAAACTATAATTAAGTTATGTATTGTTATTATTAAGATTCTAGATTTCACAAAGAGAGACATATTTGTATGCTGAACCTCAATTAAATGTATGCATTTTTCTCTTTTGCCATGCAGTCTAATTATTCATTATACTTTTTGTTTGTTTGCATTGATAAAACATTAATTTATAAACTTTGTGTTTACATTGCAGTTAATTAAAATAGTTGGGTATAAAGAGGTTACAGCCAATTATCAAAGCACCTAAAAGTGGAAAATCTGTTATAGAAACTTATGTGACATTTTTTAAAATTAAAATTTTATAAAATTCATGAATTGATTTTAAAAATATGTGTTGATTATTAGGATTAATTTTTAAAATATTTTAATATTTATAATATATGCATCTACACACATTCCCTGAAAATGAAAATGTAATTGACCTTAAATAAGGATGCTAATTATTAAAGCCTAACTTGTAACTATTATTCTTCTGGTTGAATCAACTATAAAATATCTTTATAATAGCAAGAATATATTAGTTAAAAAAAAGAAAGTATTCATTTAAAAGAAAACAATATATATATATATATATTGAATATTCTGTTTTATGCATAGGATTTGTAGCTACAGCATCAAAATTTTATGAATTTAATATTTTTTTATTATTTGCATATCTTTTAATTGCATAGGTTATTTTTAATAAAAATATGTTGCTGGCACCTCGACTTTGTAGCACGTCTTCCTTTTGATCTGGGCTTTTCGGGTTTGAGCAGCTTACTTGTTTTTTATCCTGTGTTCTACCTGTGAGGTGTATGAAAAAGCCCTCTGTAAAAAGGGTTACGCAAGTGAGTGTATGAATATTATCTTCACTTGAGCTGAAAACAGACTTCTGTCCTCAGATGTTTAGCAGCCTTTATGTTCAAAAGCTACTGTATCTCTTTTCCATAGGAACAACATAATGATCCTCAATCAAAATATGTTGGGTTATCTCCAGCTCAGTTACTCATAGAATTTATTCTATTTTAATATAAAAAGGATGTAAGATTGGTTTGAAATCAAAATTGCATTTTTTAGTGTGAATAAAATAAAAGCTGTGTTAATATTAGATAATTTTTTTAAACATTAAAAATATTGAAAGGAAGTTTTTTTTAAAAAAAACGCTCTATCGTTAGAAATAGTATCATCTATACCTATAACTAGCCGCCTTTGGTGACCAGCTGGTTTGCAATGAGTAATGTATTCTAAAATTTTCAATTAAATACTTACATACCTTGTTCTCTCTATATCATATCAACTAAATGTATAAACATTTCAAACTTTAATAGTCATATAACTTGTATTATTATAGAAGCTTCAGGATTATTTGTCCAATGAACTATATATATATATATCTGATTTGCAATCAGCTGTTGTGGAATTATGTGAAAAATATCACATTGTATATTTATTCCATAACATTATGCTACCATTTCAACATATGCTGAACATTACACTTTCCTCGGATTAATTTGTAATAAGAGTTAGTTCATCATTCTGCTTCAGTTTTTGTCAAAGTGACAGCAAAGCACTGGTACACTCTCAACATGCTCTTTCAGGTTAAATTTTACTTTCATTTTGTGAGGAATTAATTGTTGGAAAATATGGTTACAATATTTTTTTAATTCATTAAAAATAGAAACTGAATTTATAGGTTAAAACATTGCTATCAATGAAAAAAAGTCATGTTTAGGAGGATTTAAAAAACAGGTTTGTGCTATGATATTTTCAGAAGTTATTGCAGAAAAATTCCAAATGTTAGCTTAATTTTTAATTAATTAAAGCTTTAAAAAATCTGTCTAGGTATACCTTTACATCCTCCAAATTAATATATACATACCAATTGCGGTATCTCAAGATCATATGGTCTGGTGTATAGAGCACTAATTAACAGACACATTCAATCATAATAGCAAACGCATATTCATTTGATTATCAGCCTTGGAGTAATTCCGGACATTCATTGGCCTGAAATTGATATATTTTTTAAGGTGGTAGACGAAAAGGTCTAAAAGACCACTTTTTAATAATAATATCGTTTTTTTTTTTTTATTTATAAATCAGTCAGCTTTAATGAGTGATTTAGAAAACTGATTGATGTAACAGCTTTAGCTTAAAATATTTTGTAAAATATGGCTCACAGAGCAAAGTATGAAAAAAATCTAAAACTCACTATTCATCAAAGCATTGTTTTGATTCAAGCTACATAAAATGTAGTTATTTACTTCATTTAAATCAAGTTAACAGTACTAAACAATATGTATGCCTATAGTCCTTTGGGACTCTGGCACTGGTTTACAGAAATTGGAGGACAACTTAAATTTTACCCTTGAACATTTTTGGAAATTCGCCGAAAACCATAAATAATGTTTTATTCCAGCAAAGTCTACAGTAGAGTTCTTTACGACCAATAGAAAGCTGTATAACTAACAACCTAGTTTTGTAATGAACCACCTGCCTCTGACAGAGGAAAAACATCCAAAAATATTTGGGATTTGTATTGGACTCAGAGATAACATGCAATAAACGCATCGACCAACTTGAACTTAGGGGCAGGGCTCAAATTTAAGTACATTTCAGGGCGTGACTGTGGTGCTGATTTTGGTACTCTCAGAAATACTTAATCTCTCTTATTAGGCCCATCCTGGAATACGGATTTTCTGTTTACTGTTGCGCATCTAACAACAATCTACAGAAACTAGAACGAGTCCAACTTAGCGCAGCACGAATTATCATTGAACTTCGTAATACTTACCCTAAAGGCATAGTGCTGTACAAGGTAGCCTTTTGCAGCCTTTTAGCCTCTGAAGATGTGCTTCTTTGGTGAAATATTGTGGCAAACTATGTAGTCTTGCTGATAGAAACAGAACCTCAGCTTATTTAAGAGGCCGGCGCAATGTTCAGAGGCTTAAGAGAAACAGCTCATCCAGTATGATGACTTCTGCCCAACTGTTGGAAAGTAACTTAGAGCAGCATCATTTGTTCAATGCGTAGATCCTTCTGGGGTTCTTCCTAATGTACATTTCCACCCTGACCGCCCTATCCAAGTGAATAAGTGGGCTGACCTTGCTATTCATCTTAAGCATTTAGCCCTTGAAATAATTAAAAACATCCCGGCTGACGCTATTAAAATATATACCGACAGCAGTAAAAACAAGAAAGGTGGAACTGCCAGTGGAATGTATGTTGTTGCGTATTTCCTATCCTACTAATCCGTCGAGTTCATTTACTCGTATAGTGGGTGTGTATGATGTGAGAAGATGATGACTCAATGATCAGTCCTTCAGTAGACGACACAACACACGTTTATTTACAGGACAAAGACGACAAATATTTACAGCACTACTTTGTACAGAAGACAACTATATACAGCCGAGTCGAACACATAGGACAGCACACAGCAATACTTTACTGCAGATAGTAGTTCGCAATAGCAATAGTAGTCCACAGGCAGAAATTCCGTAGTGACAACGTCCATAGCTCACAAAACGGCCAGACAGGATTCAGCAGGAGAGAGAATCTTTAAGGGATTCTTTTCTACACTCACGTAGGTCTCTCCCGAACAGGCTGAAACTACTTTTCTGTCTCTTGTCTTCGCTGCCGACTCACTACTTCGCACAACGGGACTACTCCGCAGTTCAGGACAGCTCTGTTCCCGATGACGACACAGGCTTCGTCAGAATACGCCACACAGCGATTCAGCAGTCCTCAGTTCAAGACCTCTCTGTTTAGGTCGACCACTGCCTTATTTCGTTCAGCTTCCAAGACCTCTCAGCTCAGGTCTTCTCGATCCAACACCGCCGCTCTTCTTGTCTTCTCCCTCTGGAGAACTCATTATCTAACGTCGATTCCACCAACTGACCGTTCAGCTTGTCTTCTCCATTCAACATCGCAGACTGGCTACCTTATATAGTGACGGTAGGCGGGGCTAAAAGCCTTCTGGACTAATCTTGATCATTCTGGGTGTATCTCGGCTCCTAATGGACGGATCGGGAAAATTCTCAATGTTTCTGGTGTTATCCATTTTGTCGTTAAATTCGTCGTCAAGCTCTGGGATCACTGACGTCACACCCATTCACTATTCAATACAGATTACTGTAAATCTGTCTTCTTTACGATGAACAGTATTAGCGGGGAAAAGCAAAATTACAGGTTCGTAACAGTATAATTTCAAATAGTAACTTCATGAAGATTCAGAGAAGGAATCCTGATGGCTGCTCTGTACTCCGTAGCGAACATATTGCTATAAATGAGGGCCTTGACTACATTGCGACAGTTACTGTAGGAAATGAAATCTGGATCCCGACTGATAGCAGGAGTTCTGTTCAGCACTTGGCTGATTTGTCTAGTGTGACAGACGGGGTGAGCGTATCTATTCTCAAAAAGCTATAACGTTTTTTGGTGGATCATAGATCCACATACAGTGGATCTTGAGGGGAATGAAATGACTGTCGTATTGGCTAAAGCGGGAGCCAGTGTGGTTTTGGTTCCACCTGAGCCTCTTACCTACACAGAGATATACTCATAAGCTAAATTGAGTTTAAAAATAATATGGTCTGATCCTCCAGTGCACCAATAGTATCGGGGCCATTGACCTGGCGGTTCTTTGGCCCTTAAGTGTGACACGCAAGGACAAACTGCAATCACCCGTTTACTCAGTGGACACCTCAGATCTATGACCTTCTTAGACGGTTTTAGAGCCTTTGATACTTTTACACTCTGAAAGGACTACATCATCTCACATATTCGAGTGTTTGGGACTGATAGCAGGAGTTCTGTTCAGCACTTGGTTGATTTGTTTAGTGTCAGAAACGGGGTGAGCGTATCAGGATCTTAATATAAGGATATCCTTGGAAATCCGTTGATGTTGTTGGTCTTCATCAGGGTATTTGGAATCATGAACCTAGTCTGGCCCTGCTGGACTTTGGGGATAGGCGAAGAAGAAGAATGTACGCCCATTACTAATGACTTACAAATTAGCTATTTAGCCCGAATTTGAAGATGTATCCTGTATAAATTCAATCATGTTTAGCGTGAACAAAAAACTGATTTATTTAATTAATGATATAGATATTGCAAACGATCACAGAAACCTTTACCTTACATTTATTTTTTTAGAAAACAAAACATTTAATATTTATTTAATTTCATCCAATCCCGTAATGAAAGTTAAATGGGGTTTTTTTCTGATTTAATTTTCAGTTATAGTTGATTTCTTTTTTAATCTGAACTTCTGTCAATATGATGGCAACACTTTACTAAAAGCTATTTTTTCCCATTGCTAGTTTATCATTTTTCGTTTCTTGTAAATTTTTTTTGTTGAAAATATGGTTGAAATATTTCTTTAAAAATTCGTTAAAAATGGAAATTTAAGTAATATGTTTAAATACTGGTACTATTAGAAATTTAGTTTATTTTTTATCTTTAATTTGATGTAAAAATGATGTTTGTGCGATAATATTTTTGGAAATTATAGCCGATAAACTCCCAAAATTTCTCTTAATTTATAATTAATTCAAATTCTAATTAAACTTCGAAAAAATCGCTCTGAGGCGCATATTCCCGACCCCCAAAGTATACATGTACCAAATTTGGTAGCTGTAGATCTAATTGTCTGGCCTGTATAGCGCCAACACACACACATACACATTGAACTTTATTATAAGTATAGATTTCCTTAGAAATATTATCATCTATACTTATAATAAAGCTCAATGTTTGTGTATGTTGGCGCTCTACAGGTTAGATCGTTGGATCTGCATCTACCAAATTTAACCCCTGTATACCTTGGGGGTCGGAAATGTGCACCTCGGAGTGATTTTTTTGAATTCTTAATTGAATTTAAATTAATCTATACTTATAATAAAGCTCAATGTGTGTGTGTGTGTGTGTGTGTGTGCGTGCGTGTGTGTGTATGTGTTGGCGCTCTACAGGCCAGACCGTTGGACCTACAGCTACCAAATTTGGTACATGTGTACCTTGGAGGTTGGGAATGTGCACCTCGGAGCCCTTTTTTCGAATTTTTAATTAGAATTAGAATTAATTAAAATTTAAGCGAAATTTCGACGTTTTTCCGCTATAACTTCCGAAAATATTATCGCACAAACATGATTTTAACATCAATTTAAAGATTTAAAAAAAAAATTAGCTTTCTAATGGTATCAGTGTTTTAATGAATAACTTAAGCGTCTATTTTTAACGAATTTTTAAAGAAATATTTTAACCATTTTTTTTGAGCACGTGACTGGATAAAATAAAAGAAACATAAAATGTGATATTTTCTACAAAAATAAATGCAAAGCAGAGGTTTCTATAATCTTTTGCAATATCTAAATCATGTATTCAACAAATCTTCTTTATTTATGGTAAACCTGATTGAATTTAGACAGGATATGCATTAAACTCCCGACTATGGCATATTATATAATCGTTTGCAATATCATTAATTCCATAATTTTTTTCCATTATAAAATGTGATAGTTTTTAAAAAAATAAATGCAAAGCCAAGTTTTCTATAATCGTTTGCAACATCTAAATCATTTATTCAATATTTTTTTTTTCTTTTTCGCTTTTTTTAAAAAAACATATTTAATATTTTGGCAATACCACGGAAAAAAAACATTTTTAATTTCTGGTCAATCAATGCCCGGCATTACTTCAAGGCTAATGAATATGTGATTCAATTGAAATTTTTAGAACGCATTACTCATGGCGAACCAGCTGGTCGCCAAAGGCGGCTAGTTATAAATAAGGTGAAATTTCGACGTTTTTCTGCCATAACTTTCAAAATATTATAGCATAAAATTGATTTTTGCATCATATTAGAGAATTTTAAAATCTAATCTTTTAGTGGTACTAATATTTTAATCCATAAATTTAATTTCCATTTTTAAGGAATTAAAAAAATAATTTAATCACGTTTTTAAATAAATAAAACTTAGTAAAAAAATGAAAATAAATAAAACTTAAGCTGCACATGAGCGTTACGATTGAATATATATGTATGTGTGTGTGTGTTGACATGACATTGATAAAAGTTCAAATTTAAAAAATAAATAAACTATTACTGCAAATTAAACACATAAAAATGACATTTTCAGCATACATTTGTATGAAATGACACAAATAAGAAATATGTTTTTTCTATAAAGAAATGGGTTTTTTGAAGTTTACAGAATTATTAAATAAATCGGATTTATTTAAGTCAAATATGGTTTAATATATATCTTTTCGATTCAAGGCCAAAGGCTAATTTGAAAAGCTTTAATAATATAAATATATCCGTAAAGTTGCTCTAAATGAAGTAAATATTACATGTTGAGTCTATAAAAGTTTTAATAAACGAAGAGAGTTTAGCTTTTATCTAGATCCTCTGCTCTATGAATAATATTTAACAAGATATTTTTCAAACATTAATATTTAAAATAAAAAGAGATAAACTTTATAAACTAAGTCTCTAAAACACTGGTTAATGAATATTTGAATATCACTATTGAATAAAAGAGGGGAATCTGAGAAATCTTTGTTGAATAATTCTCGAGATATTATATAAATTATGAAAATTATTCTGTATTACATATGAGACTCAAATGCTGATGGAGTCAGTTTTCAAAATTGACATTAAAAAAGATGAATAGTGGTGATTATAGCCTTTGTCGCTCCATATCCCATGATATTTACATTCAAGATTCAAGATGAATAGTTTCAGTAAAAAATGTTTTTCTATTAATTGCAGCTTAATCATCTGCACTTTAATTTAATAATGAAATTTTGCGGGAGCTGACTGATAATTAGAGAGACATGTAATACATTACGGGCTTAAGGCCTTTGTAAATGTATGAGTGAATTATGTGACTATCAAAATTTGAACCTTAAATATATTTTGATGATGTAACTATTAAAATACAAGTTACAAAGAGTATTTAATAGACAATAACAAGTCATATAAAGTATTTAATTGACAATGACGTTACATAAACTCACTGACCATTTTAAAGAGTATAAGATTGGCGAACCGGCTGGTTGCCAAAGACAGCTAATATTAAATAAACTATCATTTGTGAAGCAGTTTGAAATAGTTTATTTTGCCAGGTTCTTGATATGGCTAATGACTGATAAAAAGTTGTAATAAGTGGACGTAATGAAATAGATGGGAACCTAACTAATAACAGTTGTCAACGTGTTAATATTAAATTAATATTTTATAATTCATAATATCAGAAAACTTCACAAACTTGTTTATTTGATTACTAGGCTATATTTTTTTAATCTGACCAGCATACAATCCTTTCCTATTCAGTCCAACGGCCCTAAGTAGCTACTCAGCTTATCTAATCGAAAATCCGTCATTCCTTATATAACAATTATTTTACAAAACCATATGGTTTGTATCATTTTCAATATGTAAAAAAAACCGCCTTAAGATTTGTAATGATCTTGCTTTAAAAACACTTTCTCCTCAATGAAACATATAATCTTCCTTGAATTTAAATGTTTAAACCCTTCTACGTGCAGTAGTGGTCATGAGAAAAATTAATTACAGTTTCGAAGTTTTTTTTCATCCCATCTGTTCTTTCTCATGACGTTTCGATCTATAAGTAATCCACTGGGGATAAAAACAATGCAGCCACGTTACCTTGTCTCTTTCCACCTGTTAAGCTTCACTGGTGAGTATGTTCACTTTTGCGCTCTAAACAGGTAGTTATAACGTGTGAAACAGAATAAGTTGTTTTTGTTCTCTCTTTCTATAAATACAAATTAAAGATACACTTGGGAATCGTATCCTGAATTTTTTTAAATGCAAATAAGTTATTTAACTAATTGAAGAGAAAAACAATGCAAAAAATGTGTTTTATAATAGACATATAACAGAGTTTTATTCGTTGTTATTTTTTTATACTAACGTTTTAAAGATTCTTTTAAAATATCAATAATTATTCGTTTTTTTTCTCCAATATATTGGGCATTCAGTTTACTAGACTGAGATTCACTTATAGATTATAATTAAAATAAACCTTACCCAATTTTTTATATCAATGAGAAAAAACAATCTGAGATCTTTTTCATTCATTATTTTTAAAACAAATACATATTTCATATCTTTTTATTTGAGAAATTTTTAAAAAATCCTGAATTTTTCGAAATTAAAGGACACGTGTAAAATCTTTTTTTCTTGCTACAGTTTTCAACGAATCTTTAAGAACAAATAATAATCCTATATCACATAGTATATTATAATTGTAAACAAATTTCCAATTTTTTTATTTCCTAAAAATATTCTACAATACATTTCTTAAGAATTCATTGCATGTGTTTTTATCGAAAGCATCTCATTCCATTACCATTCAAAACGTTTTCGAGAATATTTATCTCTATCTTCAGAGTCAGGAAAGTTATTTTTCTTATCTCCTTAATAGTTATTTAGCCAAACCATCCATGGTAACAGCTTTCTCTGTAATTTTTTCGCATTTTGAAAATCATTGCTCAGATTTTAAAGACAAATCAAATAAACCTCCATTCTCTTCTAATCAAGCTATTCTTAATATGTATAGTTAAATTTCGCCTTAATTCTACTGAGTTAATGCATGATTTTCTGAGTGGAATACCATATGCCTCCGATCGTGACAAACATGAATATAATTAATTATAAAATAAAAAAATGTCCGTCCGAAATATTTATTGAACCATTACGTGACTGATTTCCAATTCATAATTATACAATAAACTTAATCGTGAAGTTAGCTATAAGAGATTGAACCAAATGTAATCTGCTATGCAACAGTAGTTGTTGTACCAAAATTACTCAGAGTGTAATAATTGATTATAATTATTTTGAAAATTCGATATTTTATGGGGCAGTTGTTGGAATAAAAGCGTTGTCCGAAAATGCGTATTTGGAGATTATAATCGATTGCTTAGTGGCATACAATTCCGTATTTCTCTACTTTATCTTGTATCACCCTATATTTTCCCCACTTGATAAGAGATCGGCAATAGATATTTCTCAAAAGTATCTTCTAAAATGTCAGAAATTTTGAGGTCCGGTGATGAAAATTTTAAGTCAACCAGCGGAAGCTTGAATGAATTAAATTTTGAAATTAATTTAAAAGTTTTACATGAGTGATAAAAATGTTCTTATAACTTCAAAATGCGACATTCATGCATATCCTTTGGAAAATTGAAATGTCAGCTTGAAGCGATTTTTTTTTTTTTTTTGCAATTCAATTAATTAAAAATTTAGTTGCATTTTATCGATTTCCGATGACAGTTTTGTAAAGCAAAATTACATGAAAATAATCTTTACAGCAATTCCAAATTTTTAAAAATCGTTATTTTAATGAAAATTTGATAATTTAGCAAATTTTTCTTGGATGTTGGCATTTCTTTTAAAGTTATTATTATTATTATTCGCCTGATTTTTAACTACGAATTCTTGCCTTGAAATTCAAACCTTTTTCATTATTTTATGGAATATTTGTTTAGTGGATGGACTTTAAAATTTTTTTTTGAAAGCTAAAGAAGAAAAACGAATATCTATGAAGTTTTCAAAAAGAATAAAGAAGTGAAATAACAATATCGTAAAAGGAAGAGACGGATGAAATGAATATTTAAGTTTTTAGTTTCGTTACATTATTATGGAACTTATCTCTATTACAAAAGCTCATGTACACTATAAATAGAACTTAAATAAAAACAATCAAAATAATATGGCTTTAATGACTGTTAAATCGGGGAATCGCGATATGAAGTTATATTTCAATAACATGCCTGAAATTAAATACAACCAAAGTTTTATGCAAAACTGTTGGAATCAGAGACGACCACTAAGCAATAATAAATTCTGAGCATGAAATTATATTATTCTAACACCAGTATTGTTAATCTATTAAAATACATTTAGCGCAAAGAGACATTTTCGCATATATAGTGTTATGGCATTCTATACTGGCTATAAGCGTTTTCGTCTATAGTATTTGCCACATTTAATTTTAGTCAAATTTCTCAAAAGTCTTCAAGATTTTCAGCAAAATATATTTTATCGTCGAATTGTGATAAACGATTCAATTATACTATTTTAGAACTCTTATTCCTATCGTGTTCATTACGTTTATTTAATTCTTTATTTCTAGGTTTGAGACTTCATCTAAAATTTGAAATTTAATGTAATTAAAAAAATAAAATAATTGTCAAATTAAATTATATTTGTTCTAATAATTTGCAAATAAAATGGAGATGTGGACAAAAAGTACAAGAAAAATAAATAGAATTATTCAGAATCTTAATAGTACGAGTGTTAAAGAATACTCATGCCCATTATTTGTTTTATAGCTTAGAGGAATTTTGATAAAATATTTAATAAAAATTCATTCAATAGCGATAAGAAAAATTTTCAAGATAATAATGCTAATGTTTTTTATGTAGATAGTTTCATTACAACAATGAAGGAAATTATTTTCAGTATTACCAATTTAAAAGATAAATAGAGCAGAAAATAGTTACCTATTTTTTAAAAAGAAAACGTTTTCAATTTTAAGGCAATATTGGAATTACTTTTGTACTGTAATAGTACCTGTTCATCTTTATTTCTAATCAATTAAAAATCTGAAAAATGTCTTCAATTACATGAAATTAAAAAAAAAAAGCTTCGACTTCTACCCTGTAAAGCATATTGTATAGAATTTCAAAAGTCTAAGCTCAATTTCCTTCTTCATAAATAACCGATAAATATTCAGAAGAATTTTTTTTAAAATCTATACATATAATAAAGCTCAATGTGTGTGTCAGTGTGTTGGCGCTGTGCTGGCCAGTCCATTGAGCCTGCAGCTACCATATTTGGCACATCTATACCTTGGAGGTTGGGTATGTGAACCTCGGGACGATTTTTTCGAATTTAAATTCGAAAATTAAATTTTGAATTTCGAAAAATTAAGCGAAATTTCGACGTTTTTCCACCATAACTTTAGAAAATATAATATCTCAAAATTTATTTTTACATTATATTAAAGATAAAATATTATTTTTTTAGCGATACTAATATTTTAATCAACAAATTTAATTTCTGTTCTTAATGAATTAAAAAACTAATTTAATCATATTTTTTAACAATAAAAATAAAAGTTGTACACACGTTACGAGAGAAAAATAATCTTTCATCAATATGTTGCCTCAGATTGATAAAAACTCAAATTAAAAAATAAATAAACGATTACTGCAAATTAAATATATAAAAATGTAATTTTCAGCACGTGTCTGTATAGAATAAAATAAATATGAGTTTGTTCTTTTGATTTTTCAATATAGTTAGTTATAAAAGTCCTTTTGACTTTTGCAATATTATTAACTATATAAATCAGATTTATTTAAGACAGTCTTATTATATATCTTTTCGATCCAAGGCCCAACGGCTAATTAGTAAAATTTAAATAATAGAAATACATCTAAAAAGAGTGTATAAATGAAGTAAATAATTACATAGTATGTACCATGAGTCTATAAATGTTTTAATAAATGAAGAAAGTTTAGCTTTCATCTAGATCCTCTGTTCTGTGAATCATATTTAACAAGACATTTTTTAGACACTAATATTTTAAATAAAAATAAATCAACTTAAATCAACTAAGTCAGTCTGTAAAAGTAACTGATTTATGAATATTTGAATATCACTATTCAATATAAGAGGGAAATCTGATAAATTTTTGTTGAATAATTCTTGAGATATTACATAAATTATGAAAATTACTCTGTACTACCATAAAACTTAAAGGCTGATCCTGTTTTCCATATTGACATTAAAAGCAAAGATGAAAAGTTTCAGTAAAAAATCCTTTTATATTGCTTGCAGCTTAATCATCTCCACTTAAATTTAATAATGAAATTTTGCTGGAGTTGAAAGGTAATTAGAGAGACAAATAGTACATTACGAGCATAATGTCTTTATGAATGCATCAATGTATTATATGACTATCAAAATTTGAACCTTAAATATATTTTGATGAAATAACTATTAAAATACGTTACAAAGAGTATTTAATAGACAATGACGTCATATAAAGAATATAATTGATTATGACGTTACATAAAGTATTTAATTGACAATGATGTTACATAAAGTATTTAAATGAACCATTTTAAAGAGTATTAAGATTGGCGTACCGGCTGGTCGCCAAAGGCAGCTACTTATAAATATTTTTATCAAGACATGTAAATACAACCTAACTTATTTGAATCAGATTTAAAACAGCTGATTAAAGTTTGTTTCATTATTTAAAGATAATCTATTCTTTTTCAGAAAACATGAGGTCAGCTCTCTGCATCGTTGTTTGCTTTGGATTAGTTATGAGGTAAGTTTTTAATTGAAGTAAGATTCTATTAATCAAGGATCTTCAATTAGTTGAGGATATATACAGGGTGATTATAATAAAAGTACGATTGTTTGAAAGACTGTAAAAAAATTACTTGGAGTAAAGTTGAAAAATTTGGTATATGTTATATTTACAAAATGGAGAAATAAATTACATGACAGAAAAAAAATTATTCAATTTTTTTGTCATAGGTGACGCTTTTTAATGACAATATTTTATACATTGCAATTATGACATTTTTCTTTGTTAAAATATGAAATACAATATTTGTTCAATATATGATCCTTCAAGTCTTATTCACAGTTGAACCTAATGTTTCCTGCTTAATTTTTAGGACATGCAATGCTATTTTTTAAAGCAAAAACGGACCTGGGTTTGTCCTTGTAGACGTAATCTTTTAAATATTCTCGTAGCCAGAAATCGTAAGGACACAAATCGGTAAACACGGTGGCCACGCATTTTAGCTAACCATACGATCCACACTAAAAGTTCGGTGAAGCAGTTGTTTAACATAACGAGTAATGTGAGTTGGTGATGTATATTGCCAGAACTTATTGAATGGATGCAGTTTCTGTCTTGCAAAGCAGAGATCACATTGCTTTCTGAAATTTGAGTGTAACTAGAGCCTGTTAATGTGCAGCAATTTAACCCTGTAGATGTAAGATTTTCAAAAAAAGATTGAACCAATAATAAAGTCAGTAGTATTACCACACCAAACTGTAACAAACATTGAATGCTGGGGTTTCCCAAAGACAGTATACTAGTTGGATGAGCCACAAATCATGCAGTTGTGAGTGTTGACTAGTCCGAATAAATTAAAATGCGTTTCATTAGTCCACAGAATCTTTCGAATCCATGATTCGTCTTCTTCAGTTTTAGAAAGAATGTAGTTGGCAAGATCAATTCTTTGTTGTAAATCGTCTGGTTGCAAATGCTGCAAAATTTTAATTTCACACGGATGACGTCATAAAATGCAGTTCAAGAGTTTGTGCACTGTCGAACATAGTTTTGATAAAGTCTTTGCTACACTTCTAGCGCTTACAGATAGCTAACCCTAAATCAATTATTCCCTTAATCTCTTCCACAACTTCCTAATTCACGGACCTTCCTCTAGTTCCAGGGAGTAAGTACTCCAACTTCCTAATTCACGGATCTTCCTCTAGTTCCAGGGAGTACTCCAACTTCCCCTGTAGCTTCAAATTTATTAATCATTTTCTTTAAGCTATTCACAATCATCGGTCCTTTCCTCAAATCTTTTAGACGGCGAAATTTTTTAATCTTTTGGTAAGATCACGTTCTACCTATGAAAAATCATGGTTATAGCTTAAAGATGCATGACTTTTATCATCACAGATTTTAAAATTGAAAGGGCATTCATTTTGGCCTATTATAGAACAAAAACAGCGTTTAAATAATCTATAGCTCCATCTATTGAAAAAAATTATCTAAATATTTTTATTGTGTAATTCATTTTCCCATGTTGTAAATATAACATATACCAAATTTTTTCAACATACTCCATGCAGTTTTTCTTTAACAGAACTCCAAGAACTTGCACTTTAATTATAAGTACCCCATATATACATTTATGACATATTAGACAATATACTGATTAATTTTGTAATAAAATATTACTATATTGCTAAATTAGCTGGTTAAATACTTTTTTCATTTTAGTACATACCGATTTGACTATATGAAATAAATGTACAGAATCTCTGTCAAATCTGGATTGTAATTTATCGTATTACCTTTTTGAATATGTATTTCTGGAGTTAAGTTCAGATAATTTTAGTTGCATGTAAATATGTATGAAGAGATAATGTAAAAATTATAACTGACAGATAATTTCAAAGAACCAATTATAAAGATTGAAATATTCAAAGATTAAAACTATAAAACAATTAATTACAAAATAACGCATTTTCTGTTTATAAAATATTGCTTTAATATATCAGTCCTTGCAACTTTTAAAAAATTAAAAATATAAATTAGGTTTAATATTATACGAAATATTGTATTCTACAGAAGCTGTTTCGAAAAATGTTGAACGTATAAGGAAATAAAGTATGACACTGTATATTTAATATCAAGTGCACCTGTTAGACAGGCTGTTTTTTTTAAAAGGTCCAATAGCTGATTTCTAAAGATATGGACATGCTTCAACTTTTTACAAAAAGCTTCAAATGATATAAAGAATTATATTTTATATTCTTATAATCCATAAGCATAATGTTGACAAAATTGTGAAATTAAAAATTTTATACATTCCACCTGTTTTGCTTTACTTTGGTAAATATTCTTGACGCATTAGCATTATAAATATTTTTTTAAAAAAACTCAATTCTATTGGAACTACAACTCACAAATTAAGAATCTTTCAGTATCATTATTTTGCCGACAAACATCTCGTGGAAAGCTTGTCAATTGAGGGATAGAATTTGCTCAAGGCGAATGTAATTTAAATAACAAAATCCAAAACTTAAACTCGTTTATATTCTAATGGGCGAAGAGTGGGTTTTTGGTTTGTTTGCTTAAAATATCTGTTCATGAACCGGTTTTCGAATTCTATATTTCCAAAAAATCGATTTAAGCCAGTTTTCGAATCTTTGTCAAAAGATTAAAAAAAAAGGAAAAAAAATATGTTCTCTAAGTCATATAAAATAATAAAAAACGAAATAAATATCAAAGCCTACAAACGCGCACGCGCAAGCACACATAATTGCGGATTTTATATAAATATTACTTGCACAAAATAACAAAAAAATTAAATAAAGATTTTGAATAATATTTATATTATTTTCATTAATTTTAATTTCTCTTAAGAAAATAGGGTTTTAAAAAACATAAATTATCGATTAAATGGTGGTTAAGTCTCGTTCTTATTTTGGACACAATATTGCCTGAAATTGAAAATACTCGTTCACTTGCTACTGAGCTTGGTTTTCAAGTTTTCATGGCATGTTTTGTGCATTTTGCAAGTACAGCAAAAGAATTGCTAATTCTATTTCTCTTCTTTTTTGAATTCGTTTTTCTAAAACATATAATAATTTCAAACATATTCTAATTTTGTTAGTTCATTTAACAGAAATTCAAATATAGCCTCAATTGTAAATAAATTTACATCTCGTCACTTTAAGCGCACAGATGCAAAACAAATCGGTTCCAACCGATAAATTTCGTTTTTTTTTAAAAATTATTTTATTTTATTTTATTACTTTTTTTTTAAGAATTGAAATATTCAAGTGTTTCGAAAAACCGGTTTTCTTACATTAAAAATCAGTTTTCGAATGTGGCAAATTTACTTAAAAAGTTGGTCTTTTAAAACCGTCAAAGCCTAATTCCAGAATATTTCATTAAATGCGAATATTAAAAACTGTGTAAATATTTATATTTCGTAATTTTTTGAACAGTGCATTGATTGACTTAAATTGATACAAAAAACATTCGTTACATCATTAAGAGCGTTTTTCCATCCGGAAATATATACTTATCTCTAACTGTTCAGAAATTAATAATTTAGCCGCGGTTAGAGTGGACTTCCTGTTTATATATTACTGAAAACGGCTAAAAATTAATTAAAACTATCCAGAGGCAAAAAGGTGATCAGAATCCCCATATATTTTGAATTTAACATTTATACAAATTTTCTGAATGCATTCATAATTTATTAAGTAAATTATTATTATCCATTTGATATTATTATACATTCCCAGTAAGGGATAGTTTGATAAATAGCAAATTTTATGAATGTATGCGCAAAATAGAAAATCCAGTTAAGCTAAGTTAGGACTTGGACAAATATATAAAATCATTTGTGAGGAAACTATTTTAAAAACCCGATTTCAAAATTAGAATTTAAAATTATTCCGTTTCCGATGTATTAATTTTAGAAACTCAAAGCAAAAATTTTCAGACAAAATGAAATTTTATTTTAAAATAAATATATCAAATCATAAGTCTAAGAAAAAAAAAGGGAGCAAAAATGTGAGCGATTGTATTAATATGAGTGCATGTCTTATTATATGCCTTAGAGCAAATGATGTTAATGATAATTCCTTAAAATAAATGTCATTTTTAAATATAAAAATTCTTTGGATATAATATCATTTATTGATATTTAATTTTTCATAATACCAGTTGCTTTTAAATGTGGAGTTAAGTATAAGGCCTCCTATCCCCCATTAACTTGAGAACGGCGACAACTATTGTCATAAATTTGGTATTTAGATAAAGTAAAGTGATACGAAATTAACGCTTACAGCGTTACCAGACTACAAACGTTGGATTTAGCTCTCCTATTTTGAATGCTGTCAAATGAAAACGAAAAAGAAGATGATGAAAAAAGTCAATTATAAAATATAGAGCGCCGAGTAAGAACGAAAGGATACCTATTGTGCAATAACTCTAAAGACAAAATGCGTAAAATGCCATTTGTTTAGTCACAATTTCCGAAATTCTTAACCAAGAAAAACTTTTGAAATAAAGCAGAAAAAATTGTTATTATTAGACACATTTACTTTCGGTGTTGGAAATGCTCTCTGGCAACTCTACTATGGATCAATATTTATTGTTCAAAAGAAGATCTTTCCTTCTGTTGTCAGTACTTATTGTTTCACAGACTTGGAAAAGCGCGATCAAACACTTTTCTTACTCTGTATTCACAAAAAGAAAAAGTTAAAAATTCAATTTATATTTTTATTGTTTTTTTCCACTACAAATGCAATTTATTTATTTCATAACTTGAACTATTAATTTTAAATTATTATTTTTAGTAATATTTTAATTTAATATTGTCTATCTTCAACAAATTCCTGCTATGTAAATGATAATGACCAAACATGTTTCAGCTGCTTGACTCTTGACTGTCCAGACTGTGACATCAAAGCATGTAAAGATCCAGGTGTCTGTCGTCTGGGTAAGACCACCGACGTTTGCGGATGTTGTCCAGTATGCTACAAGGTAAGAGTTGCAGTTACAGGGAATTTAGAAAAACCCTGCAGATCTTGCTTTATTTATTTTATTTATTGTTTTGTTTCACTCTTGAATATGAATGGTGATTACGCCTATACTTATTCAAGAAAGAAAATTTTTGAAATGCATATTACTACTGTCTGCAATAAAAAGTAATCCCAAAATACTTTTCAATGCACCCTAGAAATGCATGTGTTAGATTATTAAAAGTGCGAAGCAGGAAATGCAATGTATTCCTATTTATATTACTGATATTACAAAGATATGTTCAACTTTAAGCGATGATTAATACCGTACTTGCAAACATTTAATCCTGATTGCAATCAATGGATCACAAATAATTCAGTTCAAATTAAAAAGGCATTTAATTTTCTTTGATAAACTGAAATTTGCTATTAAATATAGTAGGAAAGGTACTTTTGTCAATGCTCATATGCAATAAAAATTAATCGTAAAAATTATTCAATATTAGCTCATTTTTTAAAGAAAATTAGAAACGGAAAAGAAAGAAACTGTGGTATTTATATTGACTAATGTAACAAATTTTCTTTCCGAGTATTCTCAATAAATACATTAATATCCCTCAATAATTTTTTTACTTTTCGTTTTTATATATTCTTTAAAAAAATTAGAACGTCTCTTCGAGTACCATTCGAGTCACTGTTCGAGAATAAATTACAATTACACAGCACATTGGAAATTGCAGATTAAATGATTCACTCTATTAAAGGGCAGAATCATCTAAGAAATGAAAATTCTTTAAACACTTTTTACTAAGAAATACGCACCGAATCATTCAAGTTCTAAAGTCTCTCTTCTTTTCTCCCCCTTCCCTTCACTTTCCTCATTGGCATTTTGTTTTCGACTCAACTTTCTCATTGTTCACATCGGGTCCGAGTGCTCACAACAGCTAATTCCATTTTCAGAATCACTTCTACTTCTCATGATCATAAGTTGAAGTAATGATTAATTAAAAAATTTAATAAGTTTTTTAAAATTAGTAATAGATGATATTACTGAGTTGTCTTTCTGTGTATTAATTTAAATATGGAAAAGGTTAATGCTCTAGAGAGTTTATTTTCACATTAACGAGGGGAATGTAGTATATTCAAGTAATCTAAATGAACTAGGAATTGTGTAAAAAAAGGGAAAAAATACGCGCTTTCTTAGATTTGTTTTGTTTATAAACTGGAAAACAACTGCCTGAGAATTAGACACGATCAGCTTAAAGATTTTATATAGCTAGCGGGAAATTTTAAATTAATAGTGCAGAATTTTTACAGATGACAAAAACGTTATATTTAGAGGGAAACGTTCTTTTATAACATAATGTGGCTGTCAGAAATGCGGTTGTAATTCTGCCCGTAGCATTGAGTAATTGATTTGTTGAGTTTTTGTAACAATTTACAATGAATGATCGTTGTCAGAGAATTTTTTTTTCTCTCTCTTAAAGAAAAAACCTATTCATCACTATTCTAATTAATGTAGGTAGCTTATTTCTGTAAATTACTTGATCAAATGGATCGCATACATAATTTCTTCGTAAATCGATTACGAAATGCTCTTAAATTCTGCCATGAATTAAATTCAATGTTCAAGATGTTCAATTCAAATGTTCAAGAATTTTGGGATTGTGTTGTTACACTTGTATTACAATTGCAGTGAGTATTGTTGTAACAAAAGTATCAAGTGTTTTAACGCCCAGGATCCAGGCACCATAAAGACAAATCACTAAAGTGGTCCACTCCAAAACTATATGCCACGTATTCTCAATTAAATGTATTTTATGTTATTGACCGCATGCTGTTGACGAACAATAGAGCCTAATATCTTGCAAGCTTTGACGATTTTTTGGCGGTTAACCGCTGTAGTGCGGTTATTACTCAAACATTAGGATATTAAATGTGTATTTTGGATTTTCTCTCCCCCCCCATCCCGACTGAATCAAAATTTGACGCATAATTACAATTGTTACCACACGATCACATACCACATTTCATTTATTCAAGTCATTGTATTTTTGAGTCATTGTGTTTACATTCTTGCTAAAGTACAGACGGAAGACGATAAAATTTTTAACTTAGATACATATCTACACTTTAAATGCTAAATATGTGCATATCTATATTGATCACTTCGTTTAGTAATTATCGTGTCAATTTATATTTGGAGAATCAGAGAGATTTCCTTTAAAAGTATTTTGTTCAAAATGTGATAGAAATCTACCAGTTCGGTGCAAAGATCTATGCCATTTTTTTCTGTCTAGTTCAAAACCTTTTTGAGTTAGCATGAGATGTTGGCATAATTCAAAAAGTATGCTTTCGAACCAAAGCATTTTTTATTTATCATGTTCAGACAGACAAACAGAAATCCAAAATTATGTACGGAATCGGGGATATTTTAAATATGGATATCCATCAAAATATCGAGTTGAAATTATTTGAAAATGAAACTGTTTTCTTTATCTTTCACACATAAAAAAAGTAAAAATTAAGGCTAATATTATTTTTAAAGCTATATAAAAAACATTATACCATATCCCGAATATCATTTATCCTTGCTCTATTAATGTTGGCGATTGAGTTCGAAATAATCAAATTATGAGTCGAGCGTCATTTACTTTCGCTATGTCACTGGATTCGGGAAAATCCTGTTATATATTCTAAAATATATGTGACCAAAATAATAATTTAGAAGATACATCTTGACTTAAAATGGGCTACGAACGCGTTTGAAGAGAAAATTTTCTTACAACAACGGTAATTAATGCTAGTATTTGTTTCAAATTTTAAGGTTGCAATAGGCTGTTTTTTTAAAAAACTAAAATTAGATCAAAACCCCTTTTTATCATCTGAAAATATGTTGTAGGTCAAGAAAAGATTAAGAAATTTTGAGTATTCTATTAATATATTTGTATGCCATCATTATTTTACTTTCTGGATTTTTATTGGTATTTTTTACAGGGCGTAGGCGAAGAATGTGGTGGACCTTGGAATGTTTTCGGTGTATGTGCTCACCACCTAAGTTGTGTCCGTCTACCTGGACCTAAGGGCCGAGATCCCATCACAGAGTTCAATAACAAAGGAAAATGTCTAGCTTTGCCTTAATATTGTCAGCAGCAAAAAATCCTCTTGAGCAATAAAATTGATTTTCTTTATTAAAATATCAAAGTATATTTTATTTATTTTTATTCACAATTCAGTACAGAATTGGAAAATCACAAAAAAGTAAATTAAGGAATAATACCTGGATTAAATAAACATTCAAACTTACTACTTTTTTCTATATCAGGTTCTGAACAGCATATTAACCAGTTATTTAAGAATTGTATATAGTAAATTAAAACGTGTATGTGTGGACATGCTTGCTTGTGTCTATATTTTTGTGTGACAAAACATAATAGTCACATTCTTATTATTATATGCTTTTCATCTTCGAATGAGAACATCTACGCTTACAATAGTAGGTTATCATTATACAATCACACAATATTGCCAAAAGTATTCTGAAATTCAAGTATTCACTTTAGAGACATAGGCGTATTAATCAATAAATTTTATAATTTAATCTATTCAGATGAAACAAAAATTCTTCAAATAGCATTACACAACTACTCTATTAAAGTCAAGTTTACGTATATAATTCGTAGGTTTCTATTTTAAACATAATAATGGTTCTTATTATTTTTATTACAAATAAAATTAAGATATATTGAGATGATATGTTTATATTTGTTTATTATATGCATTGTTTATTTGTATATTTGTTTATTATAAATATATAGTTTCTATGTATATTTATAATAATATTTATAAAGAAACATTTTTCATTTAATGCTTTTGGCTTTAATTTTTACTGTATTTCTGTTTATTCAAATCGCTCATTCAGATAAAGATATCGATAATTTTCAAATAAATTTTTTTATATATAAAATTGGTAATATTTAATAGTAAAACATTATTCTAATAAGAAAACGAAAGATTTTTTTTTAAAGTTAATTGTTGCAATAACCTTTTTTGAAAAAAAGGTTACTGCAACTATATCTCCGGATAAAGTAGGATTTAATACATATTTTCGGATTAGTGCTTCCATTTTGAATTGCTGGAAACTTGAAGGAAGGACGGGGGAGAATATCTGAAAAATAATATCAACGATCGCTTAAAAAATTGTAATTTGAAAAGATTCGAAAGATATCGCATACTTTCTTCTAAAAATTTAAAAAGCAAAAAAATTGTTATTCTTAATTTTTCTTCCCATCTCTGTTTTAAATTCTAAGATTATTGACTGGAAATACACCATAATGCAAGCGTATCAAGATATAGCGAAACTATTTGAAATAGTTACTCATGTATAAAATCGAATCAAAAATATTTGATAGATTAAATATGCAAGCATTATATTTCTTATGCATTAAAGTCCATTTTCAACTCAATTTTTCTCTGACAAAGCTACGGCCGCGGTGGCCAGGTGGTAAGGTCTCGGCTTCAGAGCCGGAGGTTTTCAGGTTTGAGTCTGGATTTCACCAAAGAACCGTCGTGTAAGGGGCTTTTTTGCACATTAAATCTGTCAGGCCAAATTTCCTCCCGCTAGTGCGGCGTGGAGAGGGGGGTGATAGCTCAGGTGTCATCTGACCGTGGTTCAAACGCACGAGGTCCATTCAAAATAGTCCTAGTGTTGCTTTCCAAGTGGACATTAATACAATTAAAATAAACTTCACTGATAAAGTTAGAATCAGAAAAATGATGTCTTAAACATTGTAAAATGGCTACTCACTATTAGATAAATCGGCTTATAATAGGAAATCTGGAAGTATTGTGTCTATTTTAAAGATTCTACAAGCTATAGAGAAGTACGCAGTGGCAAAATATGAGAAGAGTATCAAATTAATACGAAAAGTAACATTAAGAGCAAAATAAGCGCGAATTGCTTTTGTTTATTCACGATTTCTAATATATTTGTGTCAAAACACATCATAAATTAGAAATCAATTGCCAATAATTAACAGCCACATTTAGGATCTAGACTAAAGCTCTATCTTCTCATCTTACAGCATTCTTGATGGTATATTCTGGCATAAGCATCAACTAAAATACTTTCGCAACTTCTAGATCTTATACGTGCTATTTGAAATAGCTCTAAAAGTAAAATTCTTTAGGTAAAAAGCCCAGTAAACGTGGAGGCCATTCGTTTCACATTTCATATAAACAGTCGGTAGAAGAAACCCTTGTACCTTGTTCAAGTCAACTTTCTGGTATATTTCTTGATATAGCAGATTTGGAAATCAAAAAGAAAGAAACAATCAATGCGTTTTTTTTTTCTGTATTTAGTACTCATGTGCATGTATTACTCTTTCGAATTAAACCGATATAATCCTTTTTCTCGAACCCTTTGTCAATTGAAGTTTTCAATACCTAGTTTATCATAATATTCAATTTTTCTGATTTCAATTTTTCAACATAGTATTCAATTTTTTCAATATTTAGTTCATCTACTTCATATCATTCTTCAGATAGGTAAAGTAATTCCTGATTTTGCTGCTACGAATGCCATTAACCTCTTTTCCATATTATATATCATTTTTTTTTATTTAAATGCTAATGTTCAACTGTTAGGCAAAGTGACAAATAATTTAATTGAAATGCCTGTATGTCATTTAAAGGCACTACTATAAAAATAGTTTAAAACAATTATAGTTACATAAACCACACTTATAATTGAAATAAATATTTAATACTCGAACTAGCTCCTTCGAAAGGAAAGAAAAAAGTATTAAAAACTGGTTGCAATCTCTGCTTTTTACAGAACAGCTATTTTAATTGCAAAATATATCGTCACTCCAAAATATATATAGAGTTAATGAACAATGATATTGATATCTAAACCATGGGTGTCCTTATAATTATTATGCTTGTCATAAGTGTTTTAAATTATCCAGTATAACAATAGTGATTGTAGTATAAAACTATATTTGCAGTATATTTTCAGAGACTTTTGTACTTTGAATCAAAATATTTGTTAAAGGTTTGGAGATGGAAGGTGTTTTTTTAATTTAAAATTTCTAAAACTTGTTTCTTATAACGTTAATTGTTCAGGAAATTATAACAAACAGATCCCTAAAACATTCAAATACACAATGAATAAATAAGACTTGGATTGGATTGCTTAGGTCTATAATTGTTTCTAAGCGATTATTTGAAATATTTATAGAAATTTTGGTTGAATCAAGGAAAAAAATTGCATAAATACTTATTGCTTAAACACAAAGGATAAAATTAGATAAACTTTTTTCATATATTTAAAAAACTTGTGATAAAGGGATAAAAAGCAATTTAAGGTGATATTAATTGAGATGAAATATGTACTTGATAACATATATTCATAATCTGAAGTCAACATTTTTAACACAAAGTAAAAGAAATTACTCATATTGTATAGATAGTAAACAATTTTAAAAAGTTACATTTTTTAAAAACTTATTGTTATTGAGAAATTTGAAAAAAGATCATATGAATGATTCTTACTAACAATGCTATTTTGAAAAGTTGTAGATGTAGGTGTCTTAATTTCATCAATATAAGTTGGTAGCGGTGAAATAAACCCCTGCTATTTGATATAGATCAAAGTAGGGAAAAAATTAAACTATACTTATACATATTTGCAACCTTTCAAAATCTCTCGTGCATAAAAATTATAATCCCTAAATGTATAGAATTTACAATTTTAACTATCACTTTTTTCCGATAAACAACAAGGTTTATTTTCTTTTCCCTTTTTTAATAGCCATATAAAGTCATGTATTCATGTATGACCACGTTGTATTTAAAAGGATTGTTATTTCCCACCATTTGTATCTTAATTAATACATGCCGCGGTTCAGGAGCATGATATGAAGGGAAAAAGTTGTGAATTTTTAATTAGCAGAATTACAAAATGATTGACAAATGTGAGAGAGCTATAAGAAAGAATTATTTTCTATGGTCTCGATGACTGTTGAAGGTTTCAATTGATGGGAAACATAAATTTCTCCTACTACTGAATGGCAGGAGCTGGTCTTATAATGGGAACTATTTCAGACTTCTACCAGCCAAATGAAACTACCACACTTCTCTTTACTCGAATCGTTGTTTCTTGAACCGAGCATGATATACAGATGGCCAGTGAGACTAGAACCAATACAGTTAATTTCATATTCATAATTTCTGCACTAATCTTTCTGAATTTTGACAATCCATCCATCCATCCATCTGTGGGCATCGGTAGCCTGGTTGGTAGAGCGTCAGTCTCGTAACTGAAAGGTCACAGGTTCTGTCCTCGTCTCCGCCAAAGACCGCCGTGTTGGCTAATGGCAGTTGGGGCACGTTAAATATGTCGAGACTGCAAAGTTCTCCAAGTTCCCATAACAAAACGATACCTCTGGGGGTACTGAATCAGGGATGAGTCGGTCTCTGATTTGGATCTAAATTCCGACTTGCTATGGATGAATGAGAGTATGAATGAATTCGACCACCCCCTAAAAAGGGCTGTGTCGTGTGTATGAGCTAGAAGTCAGACTTATGCCCTCTGGGTGCTCAGCGGTCTTTACCCTCAGAAACTACTGCACCCCCTTTCCGTGAAGGACACGACAACAACATCTATCTGTCTGTATCTCTCTCTCTTTATATATATATATATATAATAGTTTTTGTTACTGGAATAAATTTCAAACCTTTTTCATTGCTTATAAAAAATTTTTGTTAGAGATGCCGGTTATGTAAATTTTCAGTTAGATCGTTTAGATATAATTTCGATTACATGGCTCCATCAAATTATTAGACTTTTAAACGGTCGGATCCGTGATGCCCTAAGAAAAACATGCCCACACTAACATAGAAACATGCAGTGTGAGAGAAAGAGAGAAAAACAAAACACGCACATGTTCACATAGAAATAAACACATATCACATTCATCTTTATTAGAATAGATCGACGTATAATTATTTTTCAGTCGTTAAAAACTAAAGATCTTGCTCCTGAAAGAATAAAGTAGTTTTCTCCTTAAATTTTAGTAATGCGCATTTATTGGTAGAAAATGAAAGTGAAGTATGATAAAAGTTAGATGATAAATTATCTGAGCAATTACATTTTTAAAAGCTCTGTAATGTTATTAAATGCTTTGAGATTTCATTCTATTAGGATGACTCATACACGTAATCAACAGAACAAGAATGGAACTTCTTAAATAAAAAGATTCTCACATTTTGATAATTCATTTGAAAGGAAGTCTTAAACATCAAGTTATACGTAGTTTAGTTTAGTTATATTAACGTCCAGTTTTAAAGCAACACTAGGGCTATTTTGGGATGGACCTCGTAATTTTGAACCACGGTCAGATGACGAGGACAACACCTGAAGTGGCACCCCCCTCTCCACACCACGCCACACCAGCGGGAGGACGTTTGGCCTGACAGATTTAACGTGTAAGAAACCCCTTCACACGACGGTTCTTCGGTGGAATCGAGGCCCGAACCTGAAACCCTCCGGTTCCGAAGCCGAGACCTTACCACCAAGTCACCGCGGCCCTAAGTTATACGGAAGATATTTACTTGGAAACTAACCCAACTAATGGTATCACACCTACAGAACGAGAAATTTCAGTTTCAGTGAGCCTTTCAATAAGACACACTAAAACTTGAAGTGCTTTGTTGTCATAAAGGAAATACAATCAGCTTTGTACATCCGGTTACACCTTGCTTTGAAGTCAGAAACTTAGAAAAGAAGTAGACAGTTTTGTACATATAAAACCTGTTTTCTTTAAGCAAAAATTGCCTCAAATAAAGAGAGCTGTAGAAAAAAACGTTATGATATCCTCGCCTTTTAAAAGATAAATTTTCAGTCTTATCTCATGAACTTTGCTTTGCTTGGCGCACCTAGAATCATGCGTCGTCAGTTGACATCAAGGACCAAGATAACAATTCCATCTCAACAACCAAGCTAACTATTTAAAACTTTTCCTAAAGTAAAAATGAATAAAGTAAGTAATGTTTACTTTTATTTTATAAATTAATTGCTGTGTTTTTCTAATTAAAGCTGTTTGGCATTGTTTATTAAGAAATTAATTTTTTGTGTTATTATTTTTTTATGAGTATTTTTTTAAAATTTGGCTATTCTTGTTCTATTATAATCGCAGAGACAGTTGCACCAGTTTTACAATAAAACATTGAGAATTTGAATTCCCTTCCTTATCTTTAGCAGAAATAGTATGAATTGATAATAATCAAGACTAACAAATAATTCTTGAAAATCGATTTATGATTTGATCTTTTATGTTCAATCTTTTCACAAATTAAATTTCATTTACATAAACCAAATTTTTCACATTTGTTGCTTTATTGATTTTTAACTACTCTAACATTCGAAATACATTGTATAATAATTGAAAAATGATATATTATTGTTATTAACTACTCTACCAGCCGTTTGTGTAATAATTAAAAAATGATATGTTATTCTATAATATATGTCATTATCTGGTTTCGTATAGTTAAAAAAGGTTAGATAGCATTTAATTTTAATATTCTATTTTTATTACGATTTGTTACTGCAACTGTAAACACCTGGAATAAGATTATACTTAACAATTGTAGATGGTGTATTTTCTTTGTTTTCTAAGATAAACGAAAATCAATGAATTTAAATTTTATAGATTACATGTAGTTTTATTTCTTTTTATTTACATCAAGAAATAATTCAAAGAAGTAAAATAAAATTAACAAGTAAAATGATTTTCTAAAAAATTCTGTCATTAAATTCCAGCAAAGCAACATAAATAATTGGTATAAAATAGCAATAATTTTAAAGCTGTAATTAATTTTAAAACTGTGGGTGAATTTAATTATTGATTAATGATCAATATTGCATTGCTTATGGACAAAAAAATAAGCATTTATTAAGTATTAATAAGTATTTATTCGTGAATTTTTTTCAAATTTTAGAAGAATTTAAATTTTAATAAGTATTTAATTAATAATTAATATTTTTACAAATCCTGATAAGTATTTCATTTATAGCTTTTAAAATTTTAATATTTTCATTAATATCATAAATAATGCAAAATTTATCTTTTATTTCCTATCCTTATTTTCAATTAAATAGTTATTCCTTTGTTAATTACGGATAAATCCATCAATCATTATTATTATTTCGACTTTATGAATATTTTTAAATAAAATATAAAAGTTAGGCTATTATAGAATTAAGAAAAATTATTTTGGGATAACAAAAAAGGTAACTAGAGCCACTTTTTGGTTGATCGATAATCGTCAAGGTTTCAGCCGCTCTTGCTGTTGTTGCATAAACGTTATAATTGTAATAATTATTTTCATTGAATATTATAAACTGACCTTATGATTGCAAGTCTCTTATATTTCAGGTTAAAGCATTTGACCTTTTTATATGGCTTTATGGATAAATACTTTTTTGAAGGGGAAAAAGAAATTGCTGTTATTCACATGTTTTAGCAACATCTCAAACAATTCTATTTATTTTATAGCGGTTTCGATTATTCAAATCTCAAATGTTTTTTGACTCTCTTTCAATTATAAACGAAAGAGGAAAGTTATCAAATAACTTAATTGCAGAAAGTTACAGAAAAAAATATGTAAGAACCCCGTATAAAAATTTTAGCTCTTTGAATAACTTCATAAAATACTACTATGTTACAACTATCAGTCACGCTATTAACTAGTAATACCATTAAATGAATGATATAAATTTATTTCTACTTTCACTAGCCTCAGTTTACTGTGGACAGTTAGTTTGTTCAGCACATATTTCACGCAAAAAAGGCAATCTTTTGATATTAGTATTATTTATATTTTGCAGAAAAAGCTTAGCATTTCTTTGCTAGAAGCACTCATCTTTGGATTAAGTGTCACTCACCTAGCCTGCTGTCAAAATGAAACACCTCCTCCTCCACCGATTGTCACTGCAGATGTCTGTAATATGTCTCTCATAACATCAATTGAAGGAAATGTTGAAACCATCCTGAAAAAATGCGAATGCAGTGCCGTGGATAAAGATGTCAATTGCAATGAATTGGGTATTACAGAGTTGCCAAATCTGATATCTTTCCCCAAAGGTATACACATCGCAAGTTTCGAAGGAAATAAGATATCAAGTCTTAATGCTCAGACCTTCTATAATGGAAGGGATATTTTTGAATTGGATTTGAGTTTTAATCGTATTGATTTTGTTAGCGTCAAGGCCTTCGAGGCTTTTAAAAGTCTTAAAAGATTGGACCTTAGCCATAATCGTCTCTGGAACCTTCCATCAAATGCTTTCCAAGGACTTGCCAATTTAAGACGCCTAGACTTAAGTTTTAATGACTTGCTTACCGTCTTCCCTGAACTATTCGCACATCTATCAGAACTCAGGGAGCTGAACCTCAAGTCGAATCCGCTTCAAGAACTGGATTCCAAGCAATTTGCAGAGCTACAGAAGTTAGAAGTTTTAAATTTGGAATCCACATTGTTGAAGTTCATCCCAGATCACATCTTTTTCTTCATGCCAAGATTGAAATCCTTAAATCTGGCAAATAACCAGTTGACTTATGTCCCAACTGACGCCTTACATGTTCTAGATCATGTTAAATCCTTGGATTTGAGTGGAAATCCCATCGAAATAATTCCACAAGAAGCATTCAGAGGAATGATAGGACTTGTAAATTTATATCTGGATAGATTGTCGAATCTAAAGAAAATTGAAAAGTATGCTTTTGGAGATATGGTCCATTTGCAAGAACTCCATTGCAGTTACAATTTTCAACTGGATGAAATCAGCGAACTAGCTTTTAATAGAAAAGTAAATAATGAAAAGGTTGCTCTGTCTCAATTGTTCCTTAGACAAAATAATTTAAAAACAATATCAAAATATCTCTTGAAATGGAATGAAGATTTGGAATTACATATTAGGGAAAATCCATTATATTGCGACTGCAATATGGATTGGATGGTCAATATTAAATTGAAAAATAACTTCCAAATTCACGCAAGGTTAGTTACTGTTTTATTTATTTTCAAAATTTTGTTGTTTTGATACATTAATTTTTGAAATGTGAAACTAAAATAAGTATATATTCTATGGATAACCGTTATAAAAATAAATTAAACCAAATTAATTTGATGTTAAAATGTATTTAAGTAAATAGCTGTGTGAATAATTATCAAATTTTTACTCATACCTGGTGATTATTTACTTAACATTCTAGAATTTTAAAATCCAATTTTATATTAATCAGTAAATTCGTATTAAAAATCTTATAATTCACAAAATAATTATTTGCATGATAAAAAAATCCAGTAAGTTTTCTTTTCTTTTTTTTAATGAATTAAACTTACAATCTTTTTTGTTTTTTGAGCATACTTAATTTATTTTAATGTGACACATCTCAAATAAGCTATATTAATTTATTTTTGAATTCTCTATTCATCGTATATGGAAAAAAAATTTCGGTATAAAATTGCCTAATTAAAATTTTTACACTTCTCTGAAAATTGCAATGTCATTTAGACAAATGATCTTGCAATTATTTTACTTAATACAAAGATTATATTAAGTATTGGATTTTTTAAATTCAAAATGCATATTGCATTTACAACATATGAAACATTACTGTGTACGATAACAGAATTTCATGATTTTCTACAATTGCATTTGTCTGAGGATTATGAAGCCACTCGGTTTTTTTTACATATAATGCATTTAATATTTTATAATAAATTTTATACATTCATTTTTTTATTTCGAAAATTAAAAATGTATATGCAAGGGGAAAGAAAACTAAAACATGAGTCATTGCTGTTAGATGGCATTCACTATAAAACACTGTTAAGATAGATTTTAAAGTTCTTGATGTTGTTTAATGTAATCAATACATTAAATTTTGTCATGTGAAAATTGAAAATGCATATTGCATTCGTAATGATAAAACTTTACAAATAGATTACATGCTCAATTATGTTTGTTCAGAAGAATATAATATCAAAAGACGTTAGGTTTTGATGCAAGATCCAGAGCTTTTGATATACAATATCAAACGTATCAAAAGATTATGATGCTTTTGAAACTTAATACTACAATCAATGTCCTAAATTTTGTACTTTGGAAATTGCAAACTGAAAATTCTTGTTGAACTATTTGACATAAAATTACCTTTATTTATAAATGCTACTATACTTTTTATTTTGTTTTTGATTCACATTTCACAGAAATTTTTTGTTATTGAGATTTATTTTTCAATAGCTTAATCCGAAATTGCTTTAAAAGAACGTGTTGAATCTAAATTTAAAAAAAAAAGTAGCTCACGTAATTTCACAGTCACATGATGAATATAACTACACATGTGTTGACTACAAATTTCGAGCTGTACGTTCCCTAATAATAAGTATCATGTGAGCTTGAATTTGCTTTATTTTTGAAATAAAATTTAGAAATCTGAAAAAAAAAAATCCGGTGGGATTTGGGTTTTTTTTTTTCAAACCTTTCTTACATACTTCCTAATAAAGGAATTATCCCCCCTCCTCCGCATAAAATTATGGAATTTTGATAAGCCCACGAGTGACTTACTTGGAATTGACAGTATTCAAAAAAATAACCAAGAAAAACAAAGCAGCATTAAAAGTTCATACATTCAACAGATATTTTATCTGAGGAACATGCATTTCAACTTGGATAAGCCAGTTTTAAGGATGAAATTCATTATCTGTTTGGTTTTATGTCTCTAATACACAGATACCGGTTTATTGTTCTCATTTTTGACCTGAGATAGGAAGAGCTTTATGCGATGAAGAAGGTGGAAATTGGTGTCATAATTTTATTTTTAAATACCAAGATACCGGCAATGTTCTTATTGAGTTAAAATATATAAAACCGGAGAGTTTTCCTTTCTTCATTTTATTTATATTCCCTTTTGTAGAGAATCTTTTAGAGCACGAAAAATATTGTTTCCTATTATACAAAATGAGCGAAATTAAGTTTAATAGTAATCCAAAAATGTGACCTGAAATTTTGATTATCACCAAGCTTTATATCGCTTCGAATCAAAACTAGTTATAATTTATTCACTTAAAATAATTCTAAAAAGTAAATTTAAATATATATATATATATATTAAAAAACAACTTTTTTCTGCTTCACCTACAGATCCGATTTCGCCATATAAGGTTTCATATAAAAGATCTTGATATCAAGATATGTTAACAATGATAATCTGTCTCCCCTCCTTACCAATATCTATTTTCTTGAGAAATTTCAAAAATATTTCTTCAGCGTGAAATTCTTCAAGTCTTCTCAACTTTATTTTTGAGAAATACCTCAAAATAAACTTTGGCAGAGCTTCCACGTTCAACTACTTTAAAGATTCTGTCACTTTTCTTTCAAAAAATATAACAATTTCGAAAGTATATCAAATCAATTACAAAGTACTAAAGTTTTTAAAATTTGGTAATTATTATTAATATTGTGGTTAATAGCTGGTCGTTGAAGTCAATAAACAACAACAATTTTTACTAGCATGCTACTTGTGAACGTTAATACTTGTAGATTTCATCGCTTAATTTTGTTTCTAGGTGTGCTGGTCCTGCAGATTTCGAAGGCATGTACCTGACCGACCTGAAAGACAGTGAATTAACATGCGGTTTGCACCTCTCCGACGTTGTCTTGATAGTGTGTGCCATTGCCACGGCAGTCCTGATCCTGGTATTGATCGTAGCTTTCCTCTTGTGGAGGCGGAGCTATGCTGGATACAGGAAACCCTACTTCTATGCCATTCCAAAAAATAAACACATAAATGACATAGATTACACCGGAGGAGATGATGGGATATAAGTAATGAGCAATCCATGAGTTATTTTTCTTCTATTGCCCATCAGCCATCAGACTTCAAGACAGCATAAAGCACCTCGTTCAATGATAACTTCACATTCATGTTTACAAATAAACATTTTTTTTTTAGTTTCAATAAACTTTGTTTCCATTGATATTTATTTTCAAATAGTTCAAGTATCGAGTTTTAAGTGCCTCTCCTTCTGAAATTGAAAACCTACACACTTGGAACTTAGAAGTGAAACATTTTAGTACTTTACACAATTAATTATCGCGCGTTTTTTTTATTTTATGAAAATTCGAAACGTGAATAAATAAAATTCTATATGACATTCAGAATTATTCTACGTTATATTAGGCATCAACAATAGTAATCTTATATTTTAAAGATTACTCAAGATATTTCCTATTTTTGTTTGCATTCTAAACGCTTTTTAATTGCAATGATTATATTTTGCTTGATGCTTTGATTATAATCTATTTTGTTTAAAATTTTGTCTAGATGTGGCTTGAAAGTTACAGGTTATATATGAAAAAAATGATAAATAATAAAAATAAAGATAATTTATTATAAATTAAAGAAAAAATAATTATGTCATATTCTGTAATATCTAATAAAAAAAAGAAACGATTGCTTAAAGAAGCAAATGTTCTTGAGAAATTAACTTTAGTCCTTTGAAAATGAGAAACTCAATTTTAAAATGAAAACTAAACTTTTTTTAACTCGAGAAGAAGTGTTAACGAATATTTTCTAAAAATCTTTTTTTAAAAGTATGGGCGAGTTTTTTTTTTTTTTTACTTTATTCATATTAAGTGAGATAACTCAAGCTTATAGCCCATTAACTTAACCTCCAGATCTATACTTTATCAACGAGCATCAGAATTTTAACTTTCTTTTTGAAAAACTTCTGAAAGTATCTAATTATTGTTTTTAAATCTATGGATTTCGTAGACTTCATCAAAATCCATTCTTCTCTTTTCTAGAATTGCTTTTAGTTTTTGCTTTTTTTTTGGCCATGTATAAAGCTTTCGGCGATATACAAAGGAATTACTATTTTATTAAGAAACCCGAATCATTTTTAACTGCTGAGTTAGGGACAGATTCCATTTTTATATCTATTATTTGCTATTTTTTTATTTATGCTTTTTTTTTACCTGAGGAAATATTTACTTTGTGTAAATATAAGGAAGTCAGAAGAATTTTAATCTATAAAACTTTACTTAAAAGGGATTTGGTGATACTTGAATATTAAGAAAGTTATTTTGAAAGTCAGAGATGCATATAGAGAAGCAGGTAAATATCAGCATTTTAAAATGCTGTGGTGGGAATTTATATTGAAAGGGTCTTTTAATCTTCATTTAAAAGGATATCCTATTTCAGTACTAAGTTTTGAAAGTGATGTTATATTTACTATTTGATTCATATTCATCATTCATTGACGTTTTTAGACATTTATGAGATACAACCGAAAAAAAATTCTCATTTCATTTCATTTGAAAATTTTCATGACAAAAATATTTCTTCTATTTTCATGCGTTTCAAAAACGGAAATCGATAAAAATTTTAGATGATTTATGTTAGTAATAAATGTTCAAAAATACCTAACGGTATAAAAATAAAATTTACATATTTGATGTCTTAAAAGATTTCTTCCTTTTTTTTATTTATGATGTATTCAGATTAAATTAAATGCTCCGGTTAATAAAATGCAAACCATAATTCATACTGTTTTAGATTCTTGTTCAGATCATCTGCCTTTACTTTTGAGACAATTTTTTGTGTGAAATATTGAACTGATTTTTTCATAGATGCTCCAAATAAACTTTGGTTGATTACTGTGTGTCCTATTTTTTGTCATATTAATATTTGAAACTTTTCAATACATATAAAGAAAAATAAAGGAATATTAAAATGAATTCTCAAGGATACCAAAAATTCAAAATACCTCGTTATCCTTTTTAAAGCTATTTTGTATTTTTTTATGTTTGCATGTACTCTCAACATAAAAGTTATGCCTTTCCCATTTGTGTAAAATATTGCAGTTTATTTCCTAAATTATCAAAAAAGCAGTGAATGGAGGATTTATTCAAAGCTGGACTTAATAGCGACATCCTGAGCCAATTGCAAAATATTTGTTTTGATATATTGCTATTTTAAAAGAAATAACAAAGAAAAATTCTGCTCTCTGATTTTTACAAAATTATTCATAGCACTATCATTGGATTATTTCACATTCAGATTCAGATAGTATCATTTTATCATTTTCATCATTTTAATGAAATCCAGATTAATTCTTCCATTGTGTAACGGACTCCGATTAATGATAAATGCTCTGAAAATTTAGTTGAATCAAATATGGGAACATATTACTCAGGTAATTGTGTCTGCAGCATCATTAATCAAATTATTATTATATATATATATAAATATATATATATATATATATATATATATATATATATATATATATATCAACAATCTTGATTTCTAATGGTAATTTTAATTTCAAAAATGTGTAAAATAATGAGAAAAACTACAAATTTGATCAACTTTTATGTCAATACTTAGCTTTAGTGATGAAACGGTAACCTGAAATATTGGTTGTCTTTAATTTCAATTAAAATTCTGACTAATAATTTAATGTCTAAGATCCTCTCAACAAAGAATTTTGTGATAGACCTATTAAAGTCATATTATTGTAGTAATTATATATTTTTTCTATATATGATGTGAATGAATCTTCTTACGATATTCAAGTCTCATGATAACACTATAAGGTTAACTATCAAGGTAGTCTATTTTCTAAATTCACGTTATCTTTGGCGGTGCTACAACTTCAACTAACGAAGAGAATAGTTATTAGATTTCAACAATATTTTCATATGACTTATGATATCAGGTACTTATGAAAAAACGTTGGAAATGGCTTACGTTACTTTGTAGCAAAGCTACTTAATAGCTTAAGTTACTTTGTACCATTGTGCGAAATGCCAAAATTCTGAAAAAATAGGCAGTAATTAAATTTTTATAATTAAAATTGTGGAATTTTAAATTTTATATTGGATCAAAAGTAATTTTTGCTCCTTACTTCCATAAAATTTTTCTGGATTACCCCAAAATAACGCAAAACTCTATAATCAATTAAGCTTTAAGAAGTTCTGTTCTTAAAAGTATATTTGTGTCAAATTCGTTCTATTTAAACGATCTAGCCTGTACTAGGTCAACACATATCAACACGTTTATCTTTGTTAATAGTAATTCACCTCAAATAATTTCATTTTCGTTAATTATTAATAAATCAAAAAATCCACCAAAATAAAAAGTCACTCAATTTTTTTTCTTTGGAAATACACTTTAATAGTAAGAAAATTGGGTGTTTTGATGCTTTTGAAAATAATGCAATGAATAATTGAAAAAATTATTTTTTAATTCTTATCTATCTTGTGGGTTTCAGAGAAATAGAAAGGAAAAGGAAAGAAATACCAATAAAAATCTTAAGGATCAGTATAAAATATGTAATGAGTAAACTAGAAGCTATTAAATAGAATAAATTTGATCTTTTAGTTTAAAAAATATTTATAGTCGTTAAAAAAACTTATAAAACAGAGGACTCAGTAGACAATTAAAAAAAACTGCAACAAGAAAGGTTATTTTGCACCTTTTTTGTAACAGTTTTTTTTTTTTAATTTGAAGAATGTTTTTATTTTTTAATTTTTGAGTTAAATAAAAGAATATTGCAGTCTTAATACCCTTTTAATAAACTCAAAAATTCTTTCAAAAAAGTCACTGCAAAATAATACTGATGAAAAAATATGACAAAAA
Source organism: Argiope trifasciata (assembly GCA_026543055.1). Classification (NCBI taxonomy): domain Eukaryota; kingdom Metazoa; phylum Arthropoda; class Arachnida; order Araneae; family Araneidae; genus Argiope; species Argiope trifasciata. The sequence continues at coordinate 76,897 of JAPMOQ010015486.1, read as the reverse complement.
ATAATTTAACTGGAATTCTTAATATTAACGCTGAATTTTACATTTACCGCCGTACATTTTAACTTTAATTTAACTTCGTCATTTGAATTATTTCAGAAAATTACAATCCATTCAATTCAGTAATCACGACAATTCCCTAAAATTTCTAAGAATTAAATATGTCTAAATAAAAATTAATATTAAGTATTTAACTGTGTGGATATAGAATTATTTTAATTTCGTGTTAAAGATTTCCAGCCAAGCATTCAGTCAGCCCATTATAAGAAATTCAAAAGTAAATATTAGTCTGAATATTAGAACAAAAAGGTATATTAAATTGTAATAGGGTAATGACAAAAATGTTATTTTTATTTATAATGACTACTCATTTCTCATTGACACTGTGTCTTGCTAGCGAAGTATTAATAATGAATATATTAAGGAATCATAAGATGAAGATGGACATGACTCATTGACAAAGAAAGTTAAAATAAGCTGATGGTGTATTTTAGACTTTTATAAATAAAAATTCATAAGGTAAAGAATGTTCACCCATGTCATTTAAAAATTTTAGGAAGCTTCATAATAGATTTTTAACCTTTCATACTAGATTTTTAAAGTTTATTTACAAAATTATTGTACCATCAATTTTTCAATTTTTGCGTCGTTTTATAAGTTTAGGTGCAGTATAAGTCCAGAAAGAGAAAAAATTGTTTAAATTAATTAAAATTTAATTATTAGCTGCTTAATTTAAATTAACTACTTAACTTTAATTAAACTTGATTTATTTGATTTGATTGGAATCGAATAAATGTATATAGTATGGACAAATGTCTTTGAATAGATTTCTAGAAACAAACTCTTATTATAAATCAAATAATACTTTTCTAAACTTTTTACTTTTATTGTCTTAGATCTTTAGGATAGACTGTGTCGATATGGGCAAATTAACAAACTCTTTATTTGCATTTAAATGCTACATGTTTAAATATCATAATTCATTTATGGCATGAACGATTTAGTTTGGTGAACCATTTGACAGCTCACTTTTCTGTTGTTGCGATTCAGGACACTTTACAAGACCACTGGCAAATCTATCAGCGATTTACGAACCGAGAGCGTCTTTTGTTTTTTCAGTAATGTCAACGAGGGCTAAGAGTACGACTTAGTTACTTCGCGCGTCGCATTATTTTACACAACCCCTTTTTACAGGGGGGAGGAGTACATTCGCATAGCTTACAGATAGAACACAGATGAACAACCATTCCCGAACCTAGAAACCCAGAGCACGGGGAAGACTCGCTAACCAGGACGCCGGCGCTCACTTTTCTTTGACATCTAATTAAATGATATAACAGCAGCAATAACCTATTCAAATAAGAGTCCATAGAGGAATTTAAAGAGTGTACGCAATTTTTTTTTATCAAATTAGTATTTATAGATAATTTAATCCAAGTTTATAAGGTTAGAAATAAGATAATTTGATATGATGACTCAATGGTTAAAAGTCTATTCTGTAGATATATTGGGACAGTTTTGGGGAAGACTTCAAAATTGTGAACTTTAGACAGATAGCAATTTTCTGGCCTAAAAAGCACGCCTCCACAATGGATTCAAGTTGTACTAGGCCCTTTAGTTGGTGGATCTTCTGTTGAAATGGAAAGTGATTTTGAAATCTTCTGATCCGCAAATCGAATCCCTTTTCTAATGCGAAACATCACAACCTAGTTGCATAGAACAAATTTTAACATTTTAATTTAGAAAGAACAATTTAATAAATCTACAGTAAAACGGAACAAACAATAGATAAAACAACCGATTATGTTTTTCGGAACTGATATGTAGCTCTCAATACAGCTAGAAGGAATTCAAATTGTGCAAGCTTGACTTATCAGTTCAATTTGATGATAAAAGCGAACATCTGCCGCAACTAAAATAGACGAAGATAAAGTGGTGAGTTCTTCACAAAGAATTTATCTGAGTAATTTGCAAGCAAGCCAGTTTCAAGAAATGAAAGTGAAGATGTGGTTGCAGTTGCATTCGATGTTTGACATTTTTTTATGATGCGCAACTTCTACTTTCCTTTCTAGACTGTAAATATGAAACTCATTTATTAGTTTTAAAGGTAACTTGAAAACAAGAGAAGAAATTGGGAAATATGTGATTACAATATTAACTACAAAATTTTCTAACAATAGCCCAGGTAGGAGAATCACAAGATAAGGATAGAAAAGATTGTTTATGTTGTTGTTTCTTCATTTGTGCTATTTCAAAATTGATATCTAAGAATCAATAAGCATTTTATCCCTCAAAGGTTTGCACAAAATGTAAATGACTCAAGCACAGAGTATATGATATTACAGATAAATTTACTGATTCTTTCAACACAATAATTAAGAGGTTTTTTTTAGATACATGCTTAACTGCATGGTATCTGTTTAGATATTAATATATGAATAAATTAATACAGATATTAATATTTTTGGTACTAACATATTAAGTCACCTGCTTTGTTACCCTTCAGATTGAAAGTAGTGTAAGTTTTGATTTCCTTCCTAATCTAAGTAAGGAAATCATAAACGACATTTGCAAATAAATACATGTAACAATATTCAATAGCACTTTTTTCCTTATATGTATAGAAAAATATTGTAACTCTCAAAAAATTCCAACTCGAGATTTTGTTAAATATCCGCGTTTTAGATCTCTTTTAGTGCAAAAAATACATTTTTGATGTTATGCCTGTTCGTCTGTCCGTCAGTGAAAATGATAATTCAACAATGCTTTGAGTTGGATAAATGAACTTTAGAATACAAACTTGACAAAATTTGTAAATTTTTATTAAATTTTGAACGAAATTCATTCAGAGGAAGTCTGTATGTCTAACTGTTGAAGTGTAAGTGTTTCCACTTACTAAAAAACGTATAAATAAAATAGGGTACAAAGGATTATCATCTATTTTTATTCAAATTTTGAACCAAATCTCTCAAAGAATTGATCTCTATTGGTCTATACTTTCACACACACACACACACACACGCGCGCGCGCGCGCGCGCGCGTTTTTTTTTTTTCTTTTGGCATTTACTACTAGACAAGCCCACTGTTACAAAAACAGCGATTTAAGCCGACAAGGAGCGTCTCTTGTTATAATAGCGAAAACAACTCGCTCACTCGCTTACATAACCCCTTTTTAAAGGAGGGTACATTCACACATCTCATTGAAGGAACAGATTGAGATCAACCGTGCCCAAACCGGGACTCAAACCCAGGACGCCCAGACCAAGGGGAAGACACTCTATCCTACATTAGAGCCGGGGCAGAAAGTCTAAAAGTGATACTTCATTAAAAATTCAAAACTTAATTTTTTTATAGAATGCTGTTCTTTCTCTTTGTATATATTGTGAATGAGAAAATAAAATAAAAAGTTTAATCAAGTTTAATGTTCTTAAAAATTGTTTTGGAAACACATCTTCTTAACTTTTACCTACACAGAATATGAGCAATGAAGATAATCTATCTGGAAGAGAAGAAAATGTATGACTAATAATATATATGTTTATTTGTCCCTTCAAGCTTACTAATGGGCCGCAGTAGCCTGATAGTAAAATCTGGATTTTGGAATAGGAGGATTTCAGGTTCGAAACCCGATTCCATTGAAGAACCATAAACGGGCCCGGTACTCGCAAAATCTGTCGCAGTCAATTTCCTTCCGTTAGTATAGCGTGAAAGCTTGAAAAGAGAGTACAGAATCCTATGCAATCCTCGTCATCTAAACCCTAGTTCAGACTGGCGAGTTCCATCACAAAATAACATTAATGCTGCTTTAAAATGGACCTTAGCTCAAACTTGCTAGGTTTGTCTCAAATAATTTTAATGTTGTTTTAAAACGAGGCGTTAATGTAAAGAACTAAATTCTAACTTTTTTGAAATTTCATAATAATATCAACTATTTTATTGCATCTGATTTTTTTAGATATTCGATTCCCTCCTTTTATGTATTGTTCCAAGATTCTGAACCCTCCCAGATAAATTTCAGTCTATTTAATCGGTTTATATTTAATTCGAAGAAAGAAACTGATGATTTTTCATAGACTTGAGAAACAAACACAAGAGCATTCGAATTTCCTTTTTGTCTGCAGATCAAGAACAACGTCCAGCATTAATGAACCTTCCTTATCAATTCTTTGTCACAACTCTTGTAAATATTTTCCGCTGCGTAAAACTGTTATTTCTCCAAAGAAAATCCTTCATTGCGTCAGAAATTTATTCTTAGATTTCAAGAATTTTTGCTCAAAAAGAATGACACATTCCAAACTGCATTTGATTTATTTCTCAACGTTTAAGACAAAGTGAACAGCGTAGAAACCTTCCTGAAGAAGGATTCAATCTCAGGTATTTTTTTTAAATTCTCGATATCAGTGGCACCATGACAACGCGATGGTCTTGTACCTTGGAATCAGATTATGAAGAGAGGCTGATTACTGATACAGCAGTTTCTTTTAACAGAAAATAAGGTACGTAGTTTGTTTTGTCATAAGACTCTTATATAGTGTTCCATTTCATTGTATACTAAAATTAAATAATGAAATTTAATTAAAATAACAATTTTAATCAGATATTTTTATTCTTTTTATTCTTTTTTAGATATTTTAAATAGCTTTATTATAAACTCTGTTAAAAATTTGCTCAAATTATACAATGTTTAAGAAAAGTTCCAATTCAAACATTTCTTTATTTTTTTGATAATAAAACGATTTTCTGAAAGATAATGTTTTATTTGATTCTAGTTTTTTATGAATAATTTTATGGTTTAAAAATTATGATTTTTGAATTCTTATTTTTCACTCACTTTGAAATCCTCATTTTGGTATATTTTCGCATCACACTGTAAACATTTATGCTGAAATACTTTTAAAAAATGTAAGTATTTTTGGAAGTTGATTTTTATTTTAAAACAAGGAAACTATACAAATTTCTTAGGAATAAAATAATATAAATTTTTGACGTAGAAAATTGAGTTATAAATCACAAACTTTAAAAACTTTTGCAAGTAATACATTCAATTAAAATTAATACATTAAATTACGGAAAAAAATATGCAGAATAGAATATGCACTTTTAAAATTTTAATATAAGTTATTTAATCGATTAATTCTTTAATCAAATGTTTAAAAAGTATGATAAAATGGAGATTATTGTGAGCTTTATATTTTTTCTTCTTTCGTATAAAATAATATGAATTTTCTTCTACTGCTTGTTACAAAATTTGCAACAATTTTACACTTTATCTCCAGTTTACCGAAATTATTTATTTATAATAAAATTTGATTTTAAATTGTTATTATCGTCAGTCATAAAGAAAGCATAAGATACATAATAACTGTCATGCTTTCTTTATAATTGACATATTCAGTGTCATTTTTCTTAATAAAAATCTTTAAAATATTATTATTAAATCCAAATTTATATCTATTATACAATATTTCCAGAAAAAGAGTAAGGAATTTTTTTTTCTAAAACTGTAATTATTTTCCGTAATTATCATTAAAAATAATTACTAGAATTCAAATATTACAATTTAAAAGTACATTTCTTTTGGAGTTATTTTCCTTTTATTTAAGGGGTTATTTTTAATATATAAATATTAGAACTACTGGATTAGCACAAAAGTACTAGTATCAATAAATATTCTTTGCTTATTAATAGATGTAGGCATTAAATTACAAAATTCTTAAGATATTTTGAAAATCTCTGAAGTAAACTGATTTTTTTTTTTTTTTGGAAATACAAAAATTTGATAAAATAAAGTTATGAATTTAAGCTTATAATTTGTTAAAATTAGTAACTGCTAACAAAATAAGCATTTTTTTTAAATTTATCAATTATTTTTGCATGAATAAAAATGCACCTTTCTTATGTTTATTTATAACGAATTAATCATCCATTTTTAACTATCTTTGTTGGGATAATTTTTATTTCAAATAATATTTTTTTAATTTTAGATATACTTTTAATAAAGATGGTTCTGAAGTTTCAGAGCAAAACCATGACCACAACTTCAATCATTCTACTAGTACTTCTGCACATCAGTTTAACCAATGCAGTTAATCCTCTGTGTGCAGCTGTGTGCGTATGTGAAAATTTCGAAGAAGAAGGATTTTACAAAGTCGATTGTTCAAGAGTGTACCTTTCTATAGTGCCACCAGTAGATGATTGGCCGAAAAATATAACCCACATGGATCTCAGCGCTAACAACATAACAGCACTTGATTTCGAACTTTCCCATGACTCAGTCCAAGGTTTGGACTTAAGCCATAACCATATTTCGTCTGTAGTCCAGTTCGCTTTTGGTGGACTCAGCAAGTTAACATACCTTAACTTGGCAAACAATAAGATTAAAAGACTTGATGATAATGGATTCTATGGCTTGGATCATTTAAAATCTTTGAATTTGAGTGGTAATGGCATGGATTTCTTGCCAGATGGATTGTTCTACAACTTTATTGGTTTGCAAGAATTGTCACTGGCCGATAACCCCCTTGTTCATATAGATCCAATACACTTCAACCGAATGATCAACTTGAGATGGTTGGACTTGTCAAACGTGGACCTGTACATTTTGCCTCCAAATCTCTTCCACACTACAGGGCAGTTGGAATTCCTAGATCTCTCTGCCAATGAGTTTTATGAAGTACCAACAGATGCCTTAAGAAGTGCTAAAAGTCTCAAGCATTTAAGGCTGAATGAAAATGCTCTGGAATTCCTGGCTAAGAATTCGTTTAAAAAGTTACAGACATTGGAGGTACTTGAATTGAATAATATGGATCACCTGAAAGAAGTTCGTGAAGGTGCATTTTCGGACTTGATTAATTTACGAACTCTAGAGATGAAATTCAATCGTCATTTGACAACAATACATCCAAAAGCATTCGAAGGTCTTTTCAATCAAACCAGGCCTACTTTACAAGAATTGGACTTGGAAGGGAATCATTTACGTTCACTGGACAAGGATATGGTACCTTGCGCTCGGATTGCGAAATTTAATATGCAGAGAAATCCATGGAATTGTGACTGCACCATGAGATGGATAACGAACTGTGAGCTACAAAGACTCTACGCAGCTGATTTGAGGTATTTAACTTAAGACTAGTGTCAAAAGCTTATCATACAATTGAATTTTTTTGCAATAAAAATTTCCATTAATTATTGAATATTTATACATAAAAGTATTTTATTGCCATTCATAAATCGTAAAAGAAAACTAAGCCTTTTTAATTGTTTTGTAATTAAAATTTGCTTTAATTATTACTTATTTGTGTATAAAAATATTTTATTTCCTATATTATTTCATAAAACAAAACTATATTACACAAACTATAGTTGATTGAAAAAATTCGAATCAAATTAATTGATATTTTGCATTTAAAATTTCTATTAATTATTGTATGTTTATTCATAAAAAAAAACATTTTATTGTCAGTCTTGTGTCATAAAAGAAAACTATTTTTTTTTTTCAAAAATTCAAAAAATAGAATTAATTGGTTATTTTTTGATTTAAAAATTTCCGTCAAGTATTGCATATTTATATATTTTTTATAGTATTGCATATTTTATATGTATAGCAAAAAACAATAATATCCAAACTATTTTTTATTCGAAAAATTGCTGCCAATTACCAGGTGTTTTTTTTTTTTAATTCTGAATATAAATTGCTAATGACGGTTTTAATCAACACTTTTTAAATAATCAGTTTGGGCATAAATATGGATGTTCAAACAAAATTTAGAAAAAAAAAGATAAATATTGCAAGCTATTATAAAATTTAAGGATATAAAAATCTTAAATGGAAATAAAAAAAGAAAGCTTTCCTTAAAAATTATCTATAATTTAAAAAATAACTTAATTATATTGAATTCTATAATTATTATTAACTAAAATTTAACGTATTTTTTTCGGTTTTTGAATATATTTATTTGTATGTAATGTAAAAAAGAGCCAGGAAAAAATTAATAATTTTTTTTCAAAACATAGATCAAAATGTTTTTTTAAGCTGTAAGAAATCGATAGTGAAAAATAAATTAACTACAAATCGTCTGACGTAATTATAGGATGTCGAAAATAAATTGCATTTTTTTTTCATTCGTTTCTTGCACTAATTGAATATATTTCTTGCATAGATATCTCATCAATTATTTTCTTTAAAGATAAGTGAGGCACAAAAATTTTACATTAAGGAATAGTTTTTTTTTACCAAAGTAACTTTTTACTAACTGGAAAATTGCCATATTATTATTCTTAACTTAGAAAAGCTTGTTTACCCCCAAAAATAAGATATGTTTTAACAATTTATTATAGCACAAGCATTTATTTTAATTCAACGAAAGTTTTTAGATAAATAAACATCATAAATCATTTAATACAATTACCAAAAGATTGCAAATAGAGTGACACTGTATGCATTAAAATTATATATTTTCATATTTAATACTTTTTTCATAGTTATAGTTTTATTTCCAAAGTTAACATCTGTATAGCAAATCTATTTCAGCTATTATTTAATTAAAATTAAATTATAATTCCACTCTAATTACTGTATAACATACTTCTGTATCACTTTTAAATATGAAATGATATAAAATAAATCTTTATAAACGTATAACATAGTTTACGTCTTTGTATTATTGAAAAAATTAAGGTTTTAGTTATTTTTCTTTACGTTTCAGACAGGAATGAATACTAGATTAATGTCTGAAATTTTTTTTTAATCAAACAGATGTTTACGATGTATTAAAAAATAAGTTAAGAATATCAGTTACTAATTTTTAGGAAATTTTAGTGTACTTACACATTTAATCCCCCCCCCCAAAAAAAAGAACAAGCAAATTAATTGTTTGAAATTGAATTAATTAATTGATTGAAAAAAGAATAAGCAAATGAAAAAGTATAATTTATTTTAAATGAATATAATTTCTCTCCATGCCGGCATCCTGTCATGGGGGTAGAGCTACCTAGGTTCGAGTTAAGGTTTGAGCATGGTTATTTTTCTTCTGCGTTCCCTCTGTGAGGTGTGTGAATGTGCTCCCTGTGAAAAGGGGCTCTGCAAGAGAATGTGATGTATGAAGTAGCTAAATTGTACTCTTGACCTTAGTTGGCGCTTCTGAACTAACGGGAGACGCTCGCTTCGCTTTAATCACTTTCAGATAACTGTCAGCGGTCTATCAAAATGCCAAAAGTCGCATACAAGTGTTTTTGTGAAATATTTTGATTCATTTTCAAACAAAATCGGTTTTTACGTAAATTGTACAAAAAGAATATTTAATGTTGATTTAAATCTGAAAATAAAGTTTTTCTAAGTGTAATCATATAATATTTAACCAAAATGTTATTAGAAAGGTAACATATTTTCTTTTACAATAGTTTCAAAAGAGTTAATTTTAAATATTTTTAACCTTCATTTAACTGAAAAGTATTTTGAGAATTGAAAAACCTTTCTCCCAAACTCTTTCTCAATAACTACCCTTTATAACGATATTTAACATTCCTTAAAACTTAATTTTGCCACATGTTTTCGATAATAATTATGATTATGTCAAATTTAGGAAAATTATAATCAAAAACTACCACCCGATTACCAAACTAGGGTCATGTGCTCTGCCAATTTACATCTAATATTTTACATTTGAAATTAAGCAAATTGGATACTTACTTGGATTTGAACTCAAAAGTCATTCAATTGTTATCAAAATATCCAGATATTATCTTTTCTATTTCTTCTAAACCTTAAAGTACTGTCTTTTATCAGATTAAATTATGACTGGTTACTTATTAAAATTTGAAGAAATTTTAGGAAATATATTTCTATTTTTGCAATTCAGTAATGAAGAATAAATAGTAAATACAAAATAATAGGTGGCGCAAATGTTAAATAATAAACAATTCCCTTTTCTCATAACAATGAATGTTGATATTATTTATTATTTTAAAATCACTTGCGTTCATGCACAGATAATTTATAGATAATAAGTAAAGAAAATAAAAAAGTAGTTTTATAGACATTTTGGAATCAAAAGAAATGAAATATAAATTTTAAAAAATCATGGTTTCTCATCTAAAGTCTTTATTTATGAAACAATAAATTAAAAGGCAACAATTCATTTAAAAAAATTATCTAAGACCACAATTACAATCCAACTATTTATTAAACGAATAATAAGAAAAGAATTAAAGAATTAAATTGCTCATCAACCGTTGTTATAATATAAATAATTTATTTTGTCTTGTAAAATTGTTAAAACGTTTTTTAAGTAACAAAATGGTAATAAATTAAACAAGTAGCAATGATTAGAAAAAAAATCATTCTTCTATGTAAAAACCTACTTCCTTTCCCCCAATTATTTATTTGTATTTGAAAAGGATTTTTTGTCTTATGTATAATTACTGAAAGGGTATTACAAATTTTCTTAGCTACGACTCCAAAAAGATAGTAAATATATTAATATATAGTAAAAAAACTGAATTTTTTTATATGAAATGGAAAATCTTTTCATTTAAAAATTTTATAATTTATATTCCTGGTTTTTTTAAATATATATATATATATTTAAAA
>JAPMOQ010015486.1:33726-65741 GCA_026543055.1 Argiope trifasciata | reverse complement strand
AAATGAGTCCTAATTGTAAAACGAGCATACTCTATAGGAAATATTTTATTTTATAAAATGGCATTTATATTAATAATCTTTCTTTACGTATTTTAATAGATGTGCAGAGCCTGCCAAATTCCGCAACGCTTTAATATACAACATGGAGGAAAGTCAATTTGAATGCAATTATTATAACAGTGAAATCGCCAAAAGTGAAATTCACCATGCACACGTGGTGAAGACCATATCTGTGGGAATAGCTGCCGGCTTCTTGGTCATTCTGGCATTCGGCTTGGCTGTTGTTTTCAAGTGGAAGAGCATCAAGACATGGTATAAAGGTAGCCGGAGGGGTCCAGGTGCTGTCTACTACGTGCGGGCTCGTGCCAACCCCAGAGAAATATAATTATCTTTCATTTTGATGATCTTGATTTCATTTCACTTCTGTTGATCACATTAGTTTTGAAACTGTCCTTCATACATTTGTATCATTATAATATATTTGGAATATCGATTTAGTTTTGAATGTTCTGTCATTTATTTTCACATTATTTTTAGTTATGGACTTTCAATTCTTTTATGTATATTAAAAAGAAATTTTTGAATTCTTCACTCTTTTTTTTACAAATTTTAATGCAGGAATGCTTGAAAAAGAAAAAGATTTTTAATATTTATATCAGAGGCTGCAGAAATTTTAATTTGATTCATTTTATTGTTGAAAATTATTTCAAACTACGTAATTATTTACTATTTGTGCATGTTCAATCAATGCCACAATGTAAAACAATACAGAGTAATTCCTAGCTCATTTTTAAAACTAACATTCATATATTTAATATTATAATACGTTTAAGATTCCATTCTATTGTTCAGATACTTTCATTTCTTTTCATGTTATCTTTAGATAAACATTTTCATATCATAATATATTAAAAATAGAAAATTTTAATTGTTTTTTTTCTTTTTTTTATCAATTTTTAAAAATTTATTTGCTAACAAAATAAACCTTTAAAATTTATTTAACTGTACAAAATTTATTTCTTAAAGTTTATTCCTAAATTTTTCAAAATTCTTTGCGTAACATATCTTTTTCGATCAAAACCACAATCCATAAAACTATATTGAGCAAATCCTTATTTTTCAGCACATTATCATTACACAAATATCTTGAATCTATAATATAATTTTAATGTTTGGGGTATTTTAACATTTTAAAAAATATACGTTTCAACCAAAATTCTGAAATTTCTGTCAGAAATAGCATAGGTTGAAACACCATTAACTTTATTATTGAAAACTGTTCTAAATCATGAAAAATTGTTTCTCTAATTAACACTTATGTTGAAATGCACAAATTGAATTATAAACTATAAAACTGGAAGGCTAATGCTGATTTTTTATTATCTTTCATACTTTTTTTCGGATTCTTACAATTAGTTCACATTCATCGTCAATGTAATATTTTTTTTTCATCCACTCAAGTTCAAATACATTTTTTTTTAAATTTGTAGTGAATGGCACTTGGTATTAATATAGTCTTTTTTCAAATATTAATTCATTAATTAAATTAATTTTTAATACTATAAAAAGATTTTTATAAGTTTGTAATGAAAATTGAAGTCAATAGGCAGGAGCTCAATCTGTAAAATTCAGGATTTCAGTACTTTTCACGTGAAGATGAAGATTAAAAGTTCAATTCCTTCGAAAATCAATAATTTTTTGATACTCGATAATTTCTTTGATAATTATTTAAGAAAAAGTAATTAAAATATAACAAAATTTCTTTGTTGACCCCAAGTAGGAATTGAATTAATTTTTTTATATTACGTAATTGTTTTAAGATTTGTTTGAGATCATTTTAATATTAATCTGTGTATTTATTTCTTTAACTATCATATTTAAGTAAACATATTTATTTTGTTAAATAACATTAAAATAAATTCATGTATTCTGTTTCACATATATAAGAATATATATTTATTAAAGTAATGCTTTAAAACATATATTATTAAAATTCACAAAGTATATTTCCTTAATTTTATTTATAAAAACTAAATTAACAACATTGGATAATTTTTGCATAACAGCATGATTACATGACCATATTTAAAATTAGAAATCATGGATGCGTTTCCAAAACGTTACAGAAAAAAAAATACAGGTATTATATTTTTCTAATGCTAGCATTTATCGCTGATCTGTTGTTGCATATAATGTAACTGGTTTATTTCAATATTCTATTGCGAAATTTTCAACAATGATATCCAATTCCAAAATTTTTTAATTGGGTTGTAACTAGGATCTTCTATTTTATTGCTTTTAAAGTTCATTGGAAAAGAATAAACTTAAAATGAATTTTCAGAAAAGTTTATTATTTTGTCTTATTAGCTTTATTATCTTAAGAGCTTATCATTAGCTTAATAATTTCATCATCATCTTTTTCTCAAAGAAATAAAGCTGATAACATCTCTAATTATGCTTGATAACCATTTGCTAACCATTATCCAAATCGATTTTAACATACTGTTTTATTAATGTTTCCATTATCTATTTATTCCTTTTTACAATGAAACATAGACGATAAGATTTAAAATCACATTTGATAAACTGGTGAGACATTAACGATTATCATTCTTTGCTATTCCAAAAATATGTACGATCCAAATTCTAGTCAGTGCTTTGTAGTTATCTATGTCTAATAAAAATTGGCTTTTATTGAATTCAAGATATCCATGTTTTAATTAATATATCATTTGCCTATTCTGGGAATGACAAATTTATAAAGATGAAATATTTTATGAAAATTATAATCAAAGAACTTTCCAGAGTACTTTCGAATTTTTAAATTCATAATTTGATATTTTTAATATCGGTGCAGTTAAAAATTTAATCTCAATTTTAATCTAGCATAAGATTTAGCTTCAAATTAAAATGTACACATGAAATACAGTGAAGTAACTACTATATGATTTTTTTCCTATAAATGCAATTGAAACTTGCGAATTAATTTCGGGAAAATTACCATATGTTCACGTGATAAACATCAAACATCCGTTTAATCTTCGTAAGATCCGTTTAATCTCACTTATATGAGGATAGATTTACGAAAAACATACCAACTGTCTTAGATGAAAATGGTACGCTAAAATGCACATGTTTACGTAATCAGTTTATTTAGCTTATTTAATTGAAAATTAGCCTACACACACATACACACACACACACATACATATTTGTGGGTGTATGTGTAAGTAGGGGGCCGCGGTGACCTGGTGGTAAGGTCCCGGCTTTGGAACCGGAGGGTTTCAGGTCGAGACTTGATTCTACCGAAGAACCGTCGTGTTAGGGGGGTATCTTGCACGTTAAATCTGTAAGGCCAAACGTCCTCCCACTGGTGTGGCGTGGTATGGAGAGTGGTGTTTCAAGTGTCGTCCTCGTCATCTGACAGGGGTTCAAAATTACGAGGCCCATCCCAAAATAGCCCTAGTGTTGCTTTCAAACGGGATGTTAATTTAACTAAACTATCTAAGTGTACGTATTCATATGCCCGAAGAAGGTTTACGTGCCGACTTAAGAAAGGGAGTCTGAAGTATTTTTAAAAGGATGTAGTAAGCTTTAGGGATTTTTACACCTTCACTGGAGGGTGAGATAATATTGAGGTCAACAATTTTATGGAGAGCTTGTGGCATTAATTAAATAAAAAAGGAAATCGCATGAAGTAATAAGGGATTTAAGAATGAAGTAAATATGGGTTAAATTAAAATTAAAATTGTAAATTTAATTAGGATTTAATTTAAATAAAGATCTACATATTCAGTTTATTTAGTTTATATAATTTAAAAATAGCCTACACACACACACGAGAGCACGCACGCACGCACGCACACATCTCTCTCTCTCTCTGTGTGTGTGTGTGTAGATAGATAGATATAAAAATCCATAATTTGTTAATAATCTGATAGAAATTAACGATTTTGGTAATAAATTTTATGCGTAGTTTTCTGCCCTGTAGTTGCGTTTTTTTAAGTTGCATATTAGTTAAAAGAACTAATTTCTCTCAAATTTTTATAGTGATATAATATATTAGTGTAAACATCGCATACTAAAATCTTATTCACTTAACTTACTGCCTTTATGACTTACGAATTTCATAAGGAAACAGATATGCATGATTCATAAAGTCTTTTCTTTGTATTCAGAGAGGTATATAATATTAAAATTTATCAAAACTTTGATTTGATGATGCTATAGTTTTTAAAAACCTTAAAAATTTGCTGAACACATTAATAGTTTTATTTGCATGATAAATTAACAAGTAGATAGATATACAGCTAAATTTTTCTATTCCATTAGCAATCCAAAAATATTAAGATCGAGATTCATACAAAATTGTTCGAAAATTGCCACACCTTATGATTTAGTTTCAAGAAACAACTCTATATTCTGATACTTATGAAAGAGGGAAATCTATCCACTGCTATCATCATATAAGCAAACTTAAACCCGTACTTGATATGATTATTCCTCTCGTATGAACAGAGCAGAAACTTATCTCCTTAAAACGCAAATATTTGATAAACAACGTTAATGGTGATCGTTTCCAAAACAAAGTTGATGGCGGCAGAAAACAAAAGGAAAGAATAAGCAAAATTAATTCTAAAAATTATTTGTTGCTTGATAATCCATTTGAAAGGTACTTTCAAAAACTTTCGTGTAGAATTATTTTAGAAGGGGAAAAATAATAATAACCCAAGTTTTCATTCCCAATTATCTTCAAAACCTTCTGAGCTTTTCAGAACCAGAATTTCTTTATAGAATCATACGTTTTATTTTTACAAAAATTGACATCAATTTTCCATAGTAAATATAAATCTCGTTTGTTTTTCTTGCCTTTGAATTTTACCTTCTGAAATCAGCCTATTTGTTAAAATAGGGTAGTTTGAAACTAGGGATTAGGAAGAATGGGAAAGCAAGGATATAAAATGCTATACTATGAAAACCTGGGAAATAACACGTTAAACTAAAGAAAATGGGTAACAGATTGTATACTTAGAATTTTAAGGAATATAATATGACGTATGTTATTCTTTAAGATAATATGCAGTGAAATGACTAATTGTGCTATGTATAAATGTGACCCTATAGCGTGATAAACATAAATGTAAACATCTTTTCAATTGTCGAAATCAAAGCAATTAGCCATAATAATAGCATAGAAAAGCGTGAAAATTCAACCTATCAATATAAAAGGGAAAGAAGATACATCAACTGATTACTTTGAGAAACAAAAACTAGAAAAAGGCTTGAATTTTGTAATACTAAAAAATGGAACAGTTGCAAATTGTTTTTAAAGCTAATAAAAATAGTCATTTCAAAATAGCTATCATTAAAAAAATAATTTTTTGAATTTTTATATTAAGTTATACATTTTTTTTGAACAATAATTTATTCGGAAATCATTGGGCAAAAGCCTTAAAATTTAGGTTAATTTCTAATTAGCTGCATATTCAATAAAGTTTTGCTCTTCAGGAAATTAACAGTATCCTTTTTTTTTTCTATTAACTAATAAACCCACTAAACTAGTTAAAAAAGGTTATGCCATGACTTTATTTTCCAACTTGGAAAGGAGTATACCCAAGAAGCTGTTTTAAGGCCGATATAGCCTGATTGATAGGATGTTTGTCTCGCATTTCTTAAGTTGTGAGTTCGAACCCAGCGGGCCGAAGAATCACCGCGTGTGTGGTGACTGGCAAGCTTATAAATCTGTCCTGGTCACAAAGTTCTCCACATCGAGAGTAATACCACTTTAGGTACTGATTCAGAGTTAATCGCTCTCTGATCCAAGTCTAAGTCATAATCTGTGGATGATTGAATGAATGAAGTCGGTCCCGTAATAAGGATTGTTTTTCCTGAATAGCTAAGTCGTTATCTTGGTCCTAGATGGCGCTACTGAAAATAAACAAGATATTTTCATTTCGGATTAAATCGCAATGGCTATTTAGTCAGCAGGCTTGTCAATGACAAGTATCATTAGAAACAACAAAAACGGTTATGTGATGTAGGAGAAAATGCGGAAGAAATCTAAACTAAATACCTCAAATATTTATTTAATTACAAGGCACCTTTGGGGAATACAACCAGTTCTACTTATATGGCCACTTGGTGATTTAAGCATTATTTTGATTTTTTACTAAAAGATTACTGTCTTAAACGGAAGATGAGGTGATGCTATGGGACTGCTATGAACTCAATCAATCCAATAACCTTTCTAGTGGATAAGGAAATCTGCATCTGTTTGTCACTCAAAAAAGATAATCTTAAATTTGGTTTTTAAGGCTGGCCTTTTTACATGCAATTATTAAACGGAAAAAATTCAAAACATTATTGAACTTAGCTTGAGTATTCTTCAGCAATATATGATGAATTTTCTTATCACATTGATGGCTCTTAAAGATTCCCAAGAGATGTCTTTAAGATGCCTTCCAAGAGTATCTATCTATCAAAAATGAAGGCAATTTGAATTTAAAAAATTAAGGCCATAAGAATGTATGCAGTTATTCTTTCAAAATTAAGAACTTTTCTAATTTCCACATCTTCTATTCAATCATTTAGTATTTTTTTATTGAGGTTTGAAACTTTTTGACTGTTGATGACACTTTGAAGAGTTTTTAAATATTTTGGAACTTACCATTTAAAATATTTCAAATAGAAATAAATAAATTATCTACTGAAACATGTCATTTTATTATTTATTAAATTAATAGAAAAAGAATCAAAACTAGATTCATTGAGAAAAATAAGAAAGAGGCCCAATTGCCTTCTGACCATCATATTTTCTAAGGGAAAAAATTCTTTTTTGTTAGTGAAAGTCAAAAATAGAGCAAATGAAAAACTAAAAGATAATACAAAACAACCAAGCGCTTTCATTTTTTCGAAATTACTATCATCATGTTAAACATTTTGTTGTTGCTATGGCACTTGACAAGCCCGCTGACAGAAAGCCGTCAGCGATTTAAGCCAAAATGAGCGTCTCTTGTTTGTTCAGTAGCGTCAACTAGGGCTAAGAGTACGACGTGATTACTTCCTGCTTCACATTCGCTTGCACAACCCATTTTTACCAGAGGGAGGGGCACATTCATACAACTCTCAGAACAACAACCATGCCCGAACCGGGAGGCCCAAATCACGGAGAAGACACGCAACCCCTATAAAAAGGACGCCGGCTAGTTTAAACACTTAGGCAAGGTAATTTCCAAGCCCTCTTTCTTCCTGTCCCAATTTTCTAAAACAGTTTTTTTTTTTAATTTTAATCTTTGTATATGTAGTTTTTAATAATACATTTTTGACAAGCTGAAATAGCAAAATATTTAAATGCAGATCACTTTCTAAAAACCTGTTTTCACTATATCCAGCATAAAAAAAATTGTAATCAAAATGTACATCATAAAAAAATGCTTCTACAATTTAAAGGACATTTAATAATAGGATTGAAAACTTCTTAAATTATATAGCGCCACAATTCTTTTAAAAAATTATAAAATAATGTAACATAGAATATATAAATGTTAATTATTTATGTTCTAAGAATAACTCTCTAAAATTAATTTAAATAATATGTGATTTTATCTTATAATAAGTTCGATTGCACGACCTCTGTAAGAAACTATAAACTTAGCTACTTCGACCAGTCACTAAGGCATGCGAATACAAATTGACCAACGGGAGAGCCAGGACAGCATTTGCAGGAACTAAGGTAGAGTCCTAAAAGCCATCACCAGCCACGGCACAACTCTTCCCGTCGGAAGCTTGTCCCGTCATCGGTAGGAGGTACCTGCACTCACCATTTGAGCCAGTGTGAGCCAACCACTATCCCGGATACTTCTCATCCTCATAATTCATGTGCCACCTCCCACAATGGGTAGGTCTTTATAAGTAAATGAAAGCACAAAATTAAATAACTTTCAAATCGCCTCAAAGAATCTCAAGAGCTCTCGGCCTTCTAAAGTAGTAGAGCCCCTTTACAACTGAATACTTTGCATACTACCATTAATTAGACTCTGAACATTACAGAGCTCAGAGCACAGATTGAAATACTACTGGCTTTTTTATACCAAGAATCTTATTAAAATTATCTGTACGGATTCCGTTATTTATAAAATAGTTAAATTATATATCTTTCTTCTTTTTTGATTTGAAAACATGTTGTTTATATACATGTTATTTATACACTTACGAAATTACAGTTTTTCTTTTCGTTAAATAATGTAAGCAAATTTTAATATTTCCTCTGCGTATCTTAAGAATTCAAGCATAGTGAATTGTATCTTAATTCCTTTGAATCAGAATCGGTCTTTTGTTTTCTTGATTGATGTTTCAGAAAATATTAGTAACAATGCTAAGTGGATCAAATTAACAGATAAAGATAAGAAGGATTAACTATACAATGCCATCTCTCATATCTATCAAACAGAAAAGTTTAAAAAAATTTCGTTGTATAAAAATCCCATTTAAAATGTTACAAAAATAAATATTTTTGTGTTCAAGATAGAATTTTTTTCAGAATGTTAGCGAAATTCCACTGGAAAATTTTAAAACAGTATTACAGTAAATTTAAAAAAAAGCATAAATTGGAAAGCCTTTTCCTAATTAGCAATTTTAATGCAAGTGTCTCATGAGAACATTGGTTTGATTTATTTGGCAAAATATTGAGGAGCTCAAAATATTACATTAAGTTCCTATTTTAATAAATGAATTGAATCATCTCTATATATACTGCTAAATAAGGTATGTATGAAACGAATAATTTAACATAATTACTGTGTGACTCAACTGAGAACATGTAACAGCATTATCTCATTTCAGAAATTTGCAAATATGTCTCTCCAATGATTTATCACACTTTTATGCAACCCATTGGCGACCCACACTTGGCTGTTGATAGCGATAATATAATATATATCATTAAGCATTGAAAATATATCTTATTACATTCAATCAATCAATTCGATGTGACTGAAAAAAATCTATTAATTTCGTTACACATATAGTGAAATCAAACGATTTATAACTTCATGAAATGATGATATCAATTAATAGAAAAACAACTCATTGAATACTTTTAAAATGATGAATCTAATCACTTGGAAATCACACTTTTTTGATCGATCATTAATTTATAAGTGATGGTTTATCCATTCTGGTTTCAAGAGGCAGCGAAAATTCATCTATAAACTTTCATCTTAACACATTTTCCTTTCTTCAAGAACGGTAAAAGTTGTTTTTATAAATAATTTCATTTCAAGGTTAGTATTTAAGGAGATTTAAGAAATAAGTTATAATTTTATTGATTAATGATAGCTTAATAGATTAATAATTAAAATTTAATCATTAGTAATTTAAATAATAACAAACGGAGTACAGCATTTGGTGATAAATTGCTTTTTTATGCGCAATAAACAAGTATTTTTTTGTATTTCGAGTTATTTTGCTTTAAAATAAAATGTTACAGTAAATTATTATACCTAGATAGAACATTTTAAGGGTCAAATGCTAACGACGATATTATTGTACTTCGTACTTCTGTATTTCAATAAATTTTAAGAAAAAAGAATAATATTTGAGTGAAAATGGTATGCCTTAATAGATGTTTTAAAGCTCCAAAATAAAAATAATATGCCTTAATAGATACCTTAAAGTTCTAAAATAAAAAGAATATGTCTTAATAGAATGAAGTCAGACTTTTCGTTTATATTTATTAACTATGTTAATAAAAATGAATGTATGTATATGTGTTTCTTATGTGCTGTCGTACCACTCATCCTATTCCGATAAAGCACCGACAACTTATTACTTGCAGTTAGGGGATGATTATAGGCATAATACAATCATCTTAAGTATGAAAAATGTTTTTAGATCTATTTACCGTATCTATTAACCATGGATTGATAGCCTAATAACTAACAAATTCAGTAAAGATGTTAAATTCAAGCTCGACGTTGATATTTCGTAGCTATTGCACGTAAATCCAATGTAAGTCTTTCTCTGAGGTAATAGTTTTATTAGAGAGTGTGCGAGAAAGTTTTAGGGGAACCAATCCAATAGGTTTGAAATTTTAACTAAACATTTAATAAAATTTTAGCGTTTTTTGTAGTAACTTCTGAAAATATTAGAGCACAAATGATTTTGCACTATCTTAGTTTTCAAAAAATCATCTTTGCAACTGCATTAAAGATTTTATGGTAAAATATATTTCTTATGTTTAATGAATTTTAAAACAAGTTTTAATCACATTTTTTATCGTTAAACTTGAGAATTTTGAACGAATATTAAATGAATCACGAAATACAATAAATAGTTTCTTTTATTACCATTCTGAAAGAACACCGAGGTTTACAGTTATAAAAGAATATACAAATCTAATACATAAAGCTAAATATTTGTTCGTAGAATAGAATAATAAATATAGAATAAATAGTATTTATGTTTCTCCTTTATAGATCCTTTCATTTCAATGAATATATTCATTGTCGACAAGAAAATAAATATCATTCTTAATTAAATAAGATAAGTGTTTCAAATTACAAATGATATTTCCAAGATTATTTCTTCTGCTGCAGCAACATGTCATGTATAGGCTAATAAGAATATAAATGAAAACGAAGAAAAAGAATTTTGTTTTTATAAATCACATCGGGAGAAAAAGTGAGATATTTTTTAATAATTTTGGACCTTATGGGCTCAGTTGAAATTTAATTAATTAAATTTTGAGAAAAGAAATATAGATGTTTTCTAATGTTTCTTTTCTTTAGAATACGTATCCCAAGTTGTGGTGGTATGATTACAGCAATTACATTATATAAAAGTAAAAAATAAAAATTTGTTTCTGTGATTCCTAAGATTTATAAGAGTATCTTTAAATGCTGAAGAATGAAGGTTTTTTTTCTCCCTTGCTTGAAACTGTAACTTATGTCACATTTTGGTAGATATTAGTCAAAAATGACTAATATCTACCAAATTGTGACAAATGTAACTAAGTGCAACAATCAACGACCGAAAACCAGCATTAGTTTTATCTTTACATGATAGATGGCAGCACGTTTCCCTTTTCAATAGCCCTTTCCCGATGTTAAAATTTCTAACATTTATTCACGGCGCTAACAGAGAACAGAATATTTTGAAATCTAAAGAAGAAAAGAAATATCGATTCATTTATTTACTTTTTAGGAAGAAAGAGCTTTTATAAAGTGTGTAGCACAGTAATAAGCATGATGTCGATTTGCTTTTGACAAAGATCGCTCGTTTAAAGTTGCACATCAAGAAAAATAAATAATTCATCTAGGTACACAATTTGCAACATGTTAAAAAATATATTTTTAAATTATAAAATCCTACACATAACCTTTTGAGTTATTTTATTTGATTATTTTAAGCCCACTTAATTAAAGTTGGTAAAACAATCATATGATTTAACAAATAGTACTTGATTCTATACTCATTTCTCGAAGGACAAATGAGTAACGAAGATAAATAATGTCGGACTCCGATTTGACTCTTTCTCTCGCTCTATTTTTTTTCCCCTGTCATCATTGGTTAAAAATTGCTGTATTGACCGTAGTATCTTTTTTCATTGCTTTGGGTTGGCTTTAGATTTGGCTTTGAAAGGGATGGAGAACGGAAAAATTGACTTCCAGTCAGTATTGACTTCAAGTATTAATGTATTATTTTTTGATCCACTAATTCGACGATTACGCATTAAAAAATAACAAAAATGTTACGTTGTTTCGTTTATATCTTTCTTCCTTAGATTTTTATGACGTTTACACTCCCACATAAATTTGTCACGTCATTATAGAAGAGACATACTGATTGTTATAGTTTATAAAAAGTCTTCCGCTTAAAGTCAATATTCTATATAAATATGATGTATAAATAAAATATCTTATAGAATTCGTTCATAATAAGAGAAGATTATATAACAAATTAATAAGAAAAACTTAGTGTCAGTTAAATCTATTTCACGCTCCATGCAACTCTTAACAGAAAATGGTTAAAATGAAATATCATTTATTTTCTTTTTGTTCTCAGAATCTGAAAAAAAAAAAAAAACGTATTAAGATGTCTTTTCTGAATAGTTTAGTGTAGAGCTTCAAAACCAAAAAATTTAAACAAGTTCATTTGAACTAAATGACTATTTCTTTATGTTGATCTAAGTATTACGATTATCCTAATTTTTAAGCAATACTGAAGAATAGATGCTAGAGGGTGTAAGTTATTCCTGTTCGTAGTACATATCAATTCAAGTTGGTAATATGTAAAACTCTACAAGTAAAGTAAAAGCCTGATAGGTTCGTAAAAAAGTAAAGGTTTCAGTTTATATTTTTGTAAGTAAGTCTGTCAATTCTAAATCTGTTTTGCAAAGAAATCTATTTATTAATTACTTTTATTTAAATTGTTCATTTTTAGTTCCATATCACCCTATGATTATTTCTTCCACCGCAGCACAATTTCGAAAAAAGATTTAGTCGACAAAATCTAAAATAAAGAGAAAGATTTGTTAGGAGCGAGCAAATATTTGATTTAAATTACCTGTGCTATTTCGGATTATTCAAGAATTTTTCAGCAATTTGTTTCACTATTCATACAAACGTTTCATTTCTCTGAACATGGTCATTATTAATAATAAAAAAAAATTCCAGCCATGAACTAAGGAAAAGAAATACTTGAGCAAATTCTTCAGAATCCAGAAAAGTGAAGTGGATACATGTGATACATATATATTTTCTTAATTCAGAGAATCACTGGCGAAATATCAAATATAATTTTGTATTAACTTTGATGTGAAAATTCTAAATGCGACGGCATCGCTAGTAAAATGAATATTGGAATATGTGCTGTTAATTTGTAAAAAATTTTGGATATATTGAAACAACTTCATTTAAGGAAAAGAAAAATATAGAGCATATAGTGGACTGTTCATATGTTACAATTGATGTGATTAATTGATTATTAGTAGTAATAACCGGTAAAAATGTTAAATCGATTAACACACTGGCCATTTGTTGGCAAGTTTATTTTTAACCTCCCCCCCCCAGGCTTATTTGGCTATTTTCAGATTATGCCAAGTGGTTTTACTTGATGGACCCCGAATTTCACCAAGATGAATGGTTTCATTATACATGATGCTAAGTTTTCACTAAAATAATAGGCAGCATTTTTCATTTTTTGCCATTTTACATGAGGAACGTAAAAACAAATATATACCATTAACCATGAACCATTATCATTGAAAATAACATATATTGTGAAAATAAGGAAAAAGAAATATCTAGATATTAATTTTTTAAATTAAATCTAATGTTTTTTTTTAATTTTTAATGTGAACTATTTATTTATATGGGTAAAAATAAGAATTCATGGCATTTTATTTATATCTGAAATAGAATTCTTAAATTTTTCTAGCATCCCGGCTCATCTGAGATGTGAAATATCTTAATGCATGATCAAATTAAAAACAAGCATCAGAAAAATAAAAACACATCAATAACCTATTTCCTAATTTTAATTGTTTTTCGAATACTTCGAAAGACATAGGACCTCATAAAACACGATTGTGTCTACCTTGAATTCATGTAACGGACAAAACAAATTAAAAAGTCATAGAAGAACAATATTACGCATATAATAAATCGGTTGTTTATATGGGTAAAGAGAAATTAATAGCTTTAAAAAGAATTTTAGTAACCTTACAAATTAACAAAACTTTTGAATTTGTATAAATTTGCTCCATAACGATAAACTAGTTCCAACACATCACAAATTGAAATATAGCTCACTTTTTGTTCAGAATATATTTCCCTTCCATGCAAGAGTGTTCAGTGCATTTCATTTTTACATTAAAAAATAAATAATAAATAATGCAAAAAAAAAAAAAAAAAAACCTGAAATCTGCAATCTTGAATTTCAAGTTGTCATGTGAGAATTTTTTTGATCACGTGATAATATTAATGCACATGTATCACAATTTTAAAAAATACGATACTTTTTTTTCTTTACAGGTTGACGCGAGCTCCAAAACATTTTTCACAGCCAAGAACAATTTGAAAAGCTAGCATACCATTTAAACTGGCTTGAAAATTATGAGATAATGGGCATGCGTCAACTTCGAATAAAATTATGCCCTTTTTTCGTTCTTTCGAGATTGACGATAGCTCCAAAACTTTTTTTGCCAGTCAAGGAAATACTGCATATGAAAATTTCCATTTTTACTTTATTCATGGCCTACGTAATTTTGAGCTTCAACCCCCCCTAACCAAAACAACATCATGTAGTCATAAAAAGAAATTCCACGTTTGGAAGCTGAATAGCGAGAGTTTCCGTTGCAAAACGATTTCCAAATAACAAACTATTTACGAATAAATAGCTAATTTATATAGAATTTTAATGAAGGCAATATTTATGTAAACGCAAACTGTTATTTTCCTAATTTTTGAGATCATAAAGCAGTTTCATAATGAATTAAACATAAAACAAGATTCAAATCCTTCGATGTTTCCCATTTTAGAAGAATTGAAGTGATATTTTCCCATTGGGGGAAAGAGAAAGTACTTTTATTAAAACTGTTATTAAATGCGAGTGAAGTTTTTTTGAACATATTATAAAAATTAAATTAATTTTCTTCAAAACAAAATTACATTCCACGAAAATAGCAGCTACAATGTCAATCTTTTAAAAACTCATCTACTGTCAAAGAAGCATACATGATAATAATCCGATATTGGTGAAAGCAGGTAAAAAATATATGCGATTAAAAGATGATGATAAAAATTGCAATTTATGCTTTATTCATTGCTTAAGCAATTTCGAGCTTCAAACCCATAACCAAAACAACATCATACTCTCACATGATAATAAGGATAAAATGAAGAAAGAGAACATTGGTTTCCCCCCATCTTTGCAATAAGAGTATCTATACCTTGTGTGTTCCTCAAATACTGAAGACTACTTCAAAAACGATGATTTAAAAATGAAATCTAGTTAATCTTTTAAAAAATTAGATTTAAAGAATGAAACACTTACATATGAGTAAGTGTAAGCAAAAATATTTTTGTCAAATTGGGGGAACATCGTCAATATTTTCTCAACGCTAAACGAGATATTGTTTTGGCTATCAAAACAATTTCTTTGGAATCCAAATTTATTGGTAGTTTATTTTTTGTTATCAGTTTATTGAAACCCAAAACTTAGAAGATGGGATTGGAGAAACAGAGCAGGGTGAAATAAAACTTCTACTGAACAATGTTTGAGTATTGTTTATAAATTATTTTAAACGATATTAATAAGAATTTTATAACTGAGCTATATAAATGGGAAAAATTATTTCAGATTTAAAAATCGATTTATTCGTTATTGTTATTTTTTAAAAAGATTTATTTATTTATTATTATGAAAGAACATGATGCTATTTTGGTTTGAGTTTTTTTGTAACCTCAAAATGCATAGGCAAAAAATTGGCGATTTATCCCTTTTGTAACATTAAATTTTCGCTTTTAGGGTTATTAGAAAATAATGCGGAAAGTTGACGTATTGGCCATTTATCGCCAACTAAAGTAACAACTTGACTTCCAAATTGTTCATTATCTGAATTCTTACGAATTGTTTTAATTCATTTAAGTCATTAATCTGTTAAAACTTGTTTGAAACAATTACGAGATTATTAGATTACGCATGCTTCGATATTTAGAAAAACGATGTGGTTTTTTCATCTCAACTTTGATTCAAGATTTGTTTGCCATCTAAAAAAATTGAGTTTAAAAAGTTTATTTATATATGAGTGTGATTATTTTACATTAGTTTAAACTGGTTAATGATTTAAATTAATTAAGAGAAATAATGACTTAAAATAATAATGCTCTCACGTGATAACTTGAAATTTGCTATCGTAGACTTCATTTTGATGTTTTATTTTATTTTGATTTTGATTACATCGCAATGATATCTTAAATGAAATTTGTCATAAAATACAATATACAGCAAACTCTCTCATATAAATACGCCTAATAATGATACTCACGAAAATATCGGAATTTTAAACAGCAAAATTTAAATGAAAATTTATAAAATAAGATATGTGACCGTTGCTTGATTTTTAAAACAAGGAAATCAGAAAATTTAATTTCGTTTGAAATCTAATGAATTTATTTAATATTTTTTCATTTATTAATTTTGAAAAAAAAAACGATGAAAAAAAAATAGGAAAAATTTTATTCAAAGACGTGTATAAGCATACTACGTACATTTATGATTGATGGTTCGAAGCCAGAATTTAAAAAATATATTTATCTTGGAAATAAATAAAAATTGCCAAAGATTGTAAAAAGTAATATTTTGATGTTGGGTTTTCACATTAAAACATAATATATTTTACACCCTTTTTCATGTTAAAAATAATTCAAATGAAGCGATTTAGAATAAAAATGATTAAAAAAAACTCAGAATTCTTTTTTTTAAATTTTTAACGTTTTTGATCGAATGACGGAACAATTATTTTTATAAAATAATTTTGTTTTAAACTAATTATTTTCTCAAGCATCAAATTATCGTCTGATGTTGTAATTTTTAATTGAGAAATGACATTTGTTAGCAATCGATGCAAAACTATGTTTTCATTCGTTCCGAAAACATATGTTCATATTCTATTATTCAAGAAAATTGCATGGAATCTTGCATGAAAAATCAGAATGAGTGTAATTGTTTTTTTTAAAGAAATCATATAAAAAAAGTATTATGGAAAGGAATTATAATGTGTTAATGAAGTCTATTTTAAAGTACAATACAGCTAATATGACAATAACGAATATCCATATTCGACAAAAGTAGCGAATTCTAAGGATGTTTCTAAGGTAAGATCTTGAATTTAAAATGAAATTTATCAATTCAAAATACTGCGAAGTTATTAAATTTCTTAATTAATCTTAAGTTAAATAATTATTAGTGACTTGAATAATTATTTAAGAATACAACGAAAAATCATAAAGATTTTTCAAAAGTAAATCAGACGCATATAACTTTCATTGAATTTCTATGAATTCCAGATGAAAAAGTATAATATCAGATTAACTTACAATGTATTGTTAAATTCGGTTCAGAATACTGTATAAGATACATTTAGAAAATATAATAAAATGGGACAGATTTTATTATTTAAAAACATTTTTAAAACTTTGCTACTTTATATTTATATATATCTTATATTGATATTATGAAATTATTTTATATTTAAAAGACTATTAAAAAGAAATATCCAATTAATATTGTCAAACAAAAAATTGAAATCTAACAAAATTTATTGTAAGATACTTGTAGCTTAGTATTATCCGAAAGAATTAAAAAGGGGAAGAGGTGACAAAAAGGCGATTTTTATTCTTTAAAAAAAACTACTGCATTTGAAATCTTTAAGCAAGAATTATCTATTCTCTTACAATATACCTTAAGCTGTATATATATATATATACATACATACAGAAGCATATTCTTGGCTACGTTAAAGAAATTAGTCAAATACAGGAATAGTTATGTTTCAAACTTTTGATTTTTCGAAATCTGAATTTTCCCATTTATAATTAAATTTCATTAATAACAAATATTTAGCTAAGACTTTATTATGATCGCGAAATTAGAATTTTTTTTCAAATAATAACCCCCCAAACTTGATAATTCGAAAAAAAATTTATTTGCAACTCTAATTAACGAATAATGAATATTTTAAAAATAAAAGTCCATCTGTTTTTAAAGACAAGACAGAGACAGTTTGGTGACCGTTTTACAAATTTCATAACAAAGTGGGAAGTTTAGTACAATTCTATTTAGATCAAATAGATCATGACATTTAAATCAGTTTTGAAGATTTATATTCCTAATTTCGAGAATTATCTTCCTAATATTTTAATTTTTATCAAATTCATTAGGATAATTTTATTTATGATGAACATATTTATTAAATGTATTAGAAATTTTGTCATGGCCAATTAATTAAGAAAAAAATTAATTTCCAAAAAGATATACATTAAATGAACCGATTACATGCTGAAAAAACAATAATCTTTAAAGAAATATTTTCTTCAAGTTTAAAAGTTTGAATCCTTTTTTTTTTTTTTTGTATTGCAGGTAAATACTTTCATTGCTTTGATTAAATTGATAGATAATTTTTAAATGATATTTTTATTCATTAGAAATTGTTAGATCAAGGAATGAAAAGTTCTAGAATAATTGTTCAATTTTCTTAGATGAAATAAGAACAGAAAATAATAATATTGTTCACTTTTGGGTTAAAGTATTCAAACTAAAAGGAAATACAAAAATGAATTATTATTTTTGACAAACTTGTTAAATGTTACTTTCTTTTAAGGCGCTATTTGTGAAAATCCATTTAATTAATTGAATAATGTTATGATAAATGATGAATATTTTTGAGAATGAAAGTCTACATGCTGTGCAGGCAGTAAAATATAATTTATTTTCTCCAAATAAAAATGCATGTCAAGTTTTTGGGGTCAGAAATTTCCGCAAAGCTTCAATAATAAATATTTTATTTAAAATTAATTAAATTTTCCATTCATGAATACAATTCCTTATTTTGCATAAACTTTTTTTTAAAATTTCAGTTCCTCTCTAATGCTTGCTAATATAGATTTTAAATTCTGATGGGTTTTTAATAGCATGCAGGATTTTAGAAAATGCTAAATTTTTAATAAATATTCCAGAATCATCGGACTTTACAACGGAAATCCAACCAATTAAATTTTTTAAAGACATTAAATTAGCACGCACTTATCACTTACTACGCACTTATCAAACACTAACAAAATCTTTTTAAATAACCTTTCTTTTAGTTTTCTCTTTTTAATTAATACAATATTGGGTTTTAAACGTTGACTGCCGTATCACTCACGAATATTTGCGGGGTAGCAATAACTCTAAATTAATGTATAATTTGATGAATGTAAAACAAATCTATGCCTAGTTTATATTTCCTTGTTTGAACACGTCGCTCAGAATATGAAATGTCTGTGATTCATACGTACAAT
Organism: Argiope trifasciata; assembly: GCA_026543055.1. Classification (NCBI taxonomy): domain Eukaryota; kingdom Metazoa; phylum Arthropoda; class Arachnida; order Araneae; family Araneidae; genus Argiope; species Argiope trifasciata. The sequence continues at coordinate 46,680 of JAPMOQ010015486.1, read as the reverse complement.
CTTATTATTTTCTTCTACATTATATTTAAAAGAGAGCAAATAAGCATCTCTTTATGTAAATAGTCATAGGCATCAATCATGGCAGAAAATTAGTAAATGTTCTTAATTTTTTTCTGCATATTTGAATTACTTAACACATTCTCCTATTGATAACTAATTTTGCAGAAAGGAATTTTGTTGTGTGCATAGTTAAAAATAAAATCGTTACATTCAACAAGAACATTCGTTTTAAGTTTTCCCAAAAAATGAGTTTCAATTCAGTCTGGGAAAACAAAATTAAATACTTGCGCATAAATAATATTAATGTAGATGATTATATAAACCCTTTTCTTAAATTTATGGTTAATTCACTGAAGAAGCCAAAAGCAAAATATTTAAAATACAAGGTGATTTTTGTATGTTCAATCTGATATACTTTTTTTAAGGCTGCTTTGCATAGTCCAATAATAAAAGTGCTTTTCAGTAAAATTTTGAAGGGTCTGATTTCTATTCCTCATCCTATATTTTTTAGAAAAGTCATAAGTGGTTGTGATAAGAGTGGCTCGTTTCAATAAACAAGAAGCATAATAAGTTCTAAAGTTGGGTCGTCACCAAAGAAGTCACCAATTCGAAACTTTGGTATTAAAGTCTACAAAATTTCTTATCAACAGAAAATTTAAGAATTTCTCTCTCATTATGGTAATTTTTTAGAGTAAAATTAAGAAGTCTTTTAGATGAAACATTTGAAAAAAATATTAAATAATTTAATTAAATTGAATTTTATTTTAATCATCATAGAATAATTAATTTTCTTTCCTTTATCCAACTGTCAATCATGATACAATTTTTAATTAATGAAAGTGGATGGGGAGAAATATTCAGACAAGAAAAAAGTGAAAGAATAATAAAATGTTATCAAATCTCTCTATAATTGATAAAACTGACTTAAATAATTATATTTAAGTCAGTATTACATATAAAGAAAGGAAATTGAACCCGATTTCTAATGAATCTGCACACTTCCTTTGTTGGTATACAAAGTTTAAAAACCCAACATTCAGTGTAGAACAAGATGAAGACGTCAGTGATGAAATGTAGATGAAAAAAAAAATCCCTCCTTTTTGACCTTTGATTTGTACCCAATTACCTTTATACTTCTCAGGATACGTGTTTTTGCTGGTACGCAATAGTTCATAAATTTCAGGTCAGAGTTATATTTTTCATTGACAGTTTAAGTGCAATAAAAATAAATGATCGCATTCCACTTGATAACTTTCACAGAATATCCTTGCTAATAAATTTCAACCCAAAGAGATAAAAAAAAATAAAGCCCAAAAAGTTCAATTTATATCAAAACTGCATTGTTTTATCCAAAAGTGCTCCGGAAATGGCACTTACAGCTCCAAAACCAACTCGGAGGGGAGCACTTTAAGTGATTATTTCTATCAAAATGGTCGAAACGTGATGCCACAAATGCATTTGGTGAATTCGCGGAGAGTTCAATTGAGTCCTAACACATCTCCAGCAGTAATTGCAAGATAAACTTTCAAAACCAAACCGGCAGACGTCACTGCTCGATACATACTAATTATCGGCATCTCAAAGGCCGATTCTGAAGAAAACATCGACTTTCTTATCTCGCGATTTCGACGCGTTGTCTGTCAAATCGATCGTACCCAGTCTAGCAACCTCCCAAGACAAATGGACTGTCAACTTTGATGCGATACTAGGACGAACCCCAATACTCGGCCATCTTCCATCTCGCTGATTCTATTTAGCGAATGGTTCGTTCTTGGAATTCAAATGGCGTGATTGGCGAAATCGAATACAGTGGAAGACGAGTTCGATTATTTAAATGAGTCTACAGGAGTATATACGGCTAATTTTGACATAATGACTGTGGTTTGGTTGCACCTTTTGAATTTTAAGATCTAACTGGAAGTCAGTGAGTTTATTGGCAGGTTTTATGATCATCATGCGTGTTGATTTAATTATACTCGAGGAGAAAGCGAAATGTGGTTTTGGTTTGTTTTTAAGTCATAAAATGGCAACTCGCTTCTTGTTTTGAATGACAAAAATGAGAAATTAGTGTATTTCAAATCGAACTGTTAGATTAATAGGGGTAGGCTTAATGGCGATATAAAAACGAATAATGAATGTATGTATATATTTAGAATGTCTGTCTAAAATTCTTAAAATTTCAAATCAGTTGTTCGTTTAGAATACTATTGTACAATTAAACTGAAACCTTAAATTTTTATTGCTGGGCAAATTCTGTGCTGCTGATTTATAATGGTTAATTTAAATACTATATCATAATGGCATTTTGAGATAATTATTTTAGGAAAAAATCTTTTTTATTAATTAAAAAAAAATCTGTTTTAAAATAGGAGGCAATTATTGAAAATTTTCAGTTCACTTAAGCAAATAATGTGCATGTGAAATTGTATAACAGTGGCAATTTCGCTGGAATTAATTATCTGTAAAAAGCTTATTCAGAGTTTCATCATTGGAATGAAACTAATTTGTTACCGTTAAGTAGCTTTAGTTTTAGAAATTTGCATTTTTGAGATTCAAATATGGACAAATAAGAATATAATTTTTAATTAAAAAATACCTATTTGCATGCGTTTAGATATTTTTTTTTATTTTATTCAGATTATTTTTTCATCAAATAAAATATATGTTTTTAGAAGGCATTGTTTATTTTTTTTATAAAAATAATAGCGTTTTCGAATAATGAATTTCTTTTGTATTCCGTTAGCGAATTTGAGATACGCATGTGTACGTGACTTTTTATTCTTGATAAGACAAAATTGTTTCGAATCTTGAAGCTGTTTTATTTCATCGTTTAATTAATTCAATCAAAAGTAATTATTTTAAATCACTGAAGGAATTTTTAATATTCTCTGATGGTTTTAAATTGTTTAAATTGTTTGGTTTTGTTTGTTATTTGAAGCTTTGGAGGTTAAACCTTGATAGTTTCCTTATTCTGCAAGTACACAGAGCTCTCTAGTAAATGTGGTTACTAACCAATTTAATGCCATTTCAAATTAATCTTGAAAACCTTAGTAATATGATATGCATTTAATTTTTAATCCTTTTTACAGTTAATTTAATTGCTAATTGCTTCTTTTGAAATCAAATTTTTATAACATTTATAATTTTATTTGTCCCTTTTGTTATAGAACATGCATTAAAAACGTAGGGGGGGGGTTAAATGCTCTCTTTATCAATGAATTAGATAAAAGAAACATATTTCAGACTAAATATGAAACATAAAAAATATTCACAAAAATAACTATTATTACGATTTAAAAACAATACTTTAACCCTGCACCGGTCACTCTCTATAAAATCACGTGAAAAGTCGAGCGGATTACAATTGTAGTCCATTTTCAAATCAAAATAAAACTCCAAAATAATTAATCAACATTCTTTAATCAACTATAAACATAACAAGGCGCTTCTTCTTAATTATTTTTTAAACATCAAATTCACTTAAAGTCTTACCGTAATCCGCGTGACCTGTGCAGGGTTAATGCAATACAATTTCACAATTACCAAATATCAGTATGAGAAACTCTTGCTACTGAAGAATACCAAATCTTTTGAACATTTAAAAAGTATTTTAAAGTTCTCACTTTGATTCTTCACCCTGCTTGCCATCATCGTATCTGTCATGCTATATGCAACTCGTAATGTTATTATTTCATTTAACCCATTTATTCTTAAGGTTAAAAAATTGGAATTTTTGCATGAAATTTCTATAATAATTTCTGTAATGAAATTTCTAAATAACCTTTATGTGAGGGGTATTCCAAAAAGGGAGCATTTGGCATTAATGGGTTAAACGGGTTCTTATTCTATTTATTCTATTCTATTTATGAATACGAATTTAATTTAATTTATACTATTTCTGAATACGTGTTCAGTATTTTTTCCTGTGAATCCTATTTTGCAATGCATTGATAAAGAATGTTTTTAGGCGCCTTCCTTTAAGTTTTAGACCTGATGTTTTTCTTTTTCTGTTTTCAAAAATGACTTGGTTTTAAGTTTCTAACCTGTCTTCTAAATTTGTGTCTTTATTTATGAGACTTCCAGTATAAATTATGTGTTCATTGGGCAAATTATGAGCAGAAACATAAATAAATCGTTTTTGTGTGACATGACGTTTAGAAATTCAGAATATGTAGGGGTGTAAGAATATGTTTAGAACAAAATTAATATAACTTATGACTTTAAATTCTTTAATTTAAGGGTGTAACTTTTAAACACTGTAACATACTTTTCTGAAACCGAATCTATAGCAACACTGTGTTTTCATTTAAATTAAAAGTTTAAAAATTATGTGTATAATACTGCTGTAGCTATCTCAATCTCGATAAATAAATACAATAGACTTGACTTGATTTCAAAGAAATACGAACTAGATTTGCTTTTTGTTGTTGTTTTTTTTAATTTTATTTAGGGTATACAATGTAAATAAGTTGTTTTTAGGTTAGTTGTGTGTTTTTGTGATTAAATTGTATTTATGTTAGTTATAAATTTTTCGTATATGCTTATACTTTTAAATGTATCGTTTTTAGGGCTAGTTTTAATTTTTTTGATTTGTCATTACTTGGTAGTTTTTAGAAATGCTTAGAAAACGCGAATCTAATCTTTCGAAGAAAAGTAATAAGACTAAGTATAAGAATAAAAAAGCAATAAGAACTAGTAATTTGGCTAAGAAAGTAGCTAGAAGATCTGTTTGCAATTTTAGTGAGCACTTGCTGACTATCCCTTCCAGCTGTGGGAGGAATAAAAGGACGTTTTATCAGAAGATATGGCACTCACAATGACCTAATCATTAACAGAGCTTTGGTTATAGATCGAGGATAAAATGATTTCCATATCTGAAAAATGTATCACTGATTTTGGCTACTTCTAATGGCGGTATTACAAGAGGGGAAATTACAATTGAAGTTATGGAGGAGTCAAACAACGACACCGAAGCGCAGGTCAATGAAATTACAGTACTATTACTTCCCAGCAGAGTCAAGTCTATGAAACGATTCTGAATCGAGTTAATAAGGAAAAGGAGGCATTATTCTTTCTTGAAGCACCAGGGAATACGGATTAGATGTTTGTGCTGAATATCCTGCTTGTCCAACTCCGCAAGGGCTGCAGTATAGCTCTGGCCGTAGCTTCCGCTGGCATTGCTACAACTTTGCTTAGTGATAGCCGAACTGCACATTCCGTTTTCAAATTGCCGCTTAATTTTGCAAGTGAGGATACCTCAACATGCAACATCACTAAAAACTACAATCGGGGACTCCTTTTGTACCAATTAGTATGAGACGAGAGAGTACTCCTTTAATAGTAAGAGACGAGAGAGTACATATTTGTTAAACCACAGCCTGTAGGACATCCGAGGCAATCAAGAGGTGATGGGCGGCCTTGTCGTTTTGCTCGCAGACGATTTTAGACACCTCTGCCGACTGCTGGTCATGTATATATTGTCTTAATTTTGTATTATTTATAAATTATCCTTTAGAATATTTATTTGCATTTTTTTTATTTAACGTCTATTTTGTGTTCTAAATAACTTTGGAAGGAGGATGCATTATATTTTAAAATAAAGGATTCCTGAATTTGGTTCATAAAGGACTTGGCAAATTAAGTACAAAAATGGTAAACTTATGACGAAATAGGAGGTCAAGGAAAAATAACTATAAATTTAAATGTAAAAACTTCTCGAGTTACATAAATAATCAAATAAAGTAGTTTTAATGATCTTAAATAATAATTAGTCGTACCTCCTGTAGAAGTTGTAAATTAAATGACTAAAAAGATATAAATTAAAATTCACATGCAAATTATAAACACATCACAATTGCTCAGTTAATAATCAAAGCTTACAAATTAATACTAAACAGTTCATCGATATCAATAGTTATAACTGTTAATAATTATGGCAAATATTTTAAATCTAATCATTATATAAATAAAAAATGAATTAAATTTTAGGTATCTAGTCATTTGCAAATAAAAAAAAACTGAATGCGATTCGATGTCAAATTAAGAAATTGGCAGTTGCAGAATTTTATAAATATATGATAATCAATCTAAAAAAACCGGTATAATAATATCAAAATAGCTATTGAATTTAAAATCCTAATTATAGAAATGAAATATTGACTATATAAAAAGATAATATTATTTATTTAAATTTTTAAAATTTAATACGTATAAAATTTTTAATATTTATACGTACCAGCGGGTGGCCGAGCTCCACTCGGAGAAAACAGGTATCGAAGCTAACTCGAAGATTTAAATTTTCAATTGTGATTTATCAAAACAATACATGCCATAAGAAAATTTGGGAAACCATTGGTGAAGATGTGAAAGATGCGGCTTCAGATGGTTCCGACATGTTCAATTGGTCACTGTTCACAACGAATTCGTAAATTTGCTTCCGTTCATCCGCTTCTTGAAAATTCTTGTCCAGGAAGAGGCGTCGATGAGAGAGGTATTGTCGAGCATAAAAGACGATGTAAACTCCGCAGGAAGACGCGTCATCTTGGTGGTTGTAAGCGTTGTGAGGTTTCACGATGCATCCTTTCAGCTTTTCATTCGTAACAACGGTATTCAAAACGTGTCGCAGTATTTTTCTCAAAACAGCATCGATGGGCAGCGGGTTGTCGACTGGATCGCAGACTAATAGTTGACGTTCTCCATAGCTTGCTTCGTAAATTCCTAGCATCCAGTGCTCGCCTCTATCCATTTGAGCTCTCTTGTGAATGGGAATGAGTAGCACGTCGAATCCTTGTTGAACGCCGTATAGATAGTTGGAAGCCTTGTTCTGCTCGCTGATATCGTTGAGAAGAGCCATTCCTTCATAAGCGCCATCCGCTGTTGTAACGTAGAAGCGTGCGACAAATTCAGGGTGAAGTACGGCAACTTTGACGGTCGGGTAAGCTTGTTCGGCGTAATGGAGAAGCATTCTGACAAAGACGGTATCTTCTAGTTGTCCATTTGCGGGTAGAATTCAGTTGATCGCTTGTTGTTCCAAAATTCCGGCTCCTTGAAGAATTTCATGTAGAGGTGCGTTCTGCATGTTGAAAATGCAGCTTGAAATCTGATGAATGTTGAAATGTCGGACTTTGTTGACGGTGATTTGAAATCGAAATCATTTCCTTAAATGCTTAAAAGATAACCGGTTAAAGAGCACCATTGTAAACTATTCTAAACAAAGTTAGAGTTTGGAAAGGGAATTATTCTATAGAAAGGTAAAGTAAAGGTAAAGATTGAAGTGTGTTGAAGTTCAATATTTTTGACAAATTTATTTAGAAAAACCAAACATATATACATACATAAGAAACATATTATAAACCTATAACAGCATAAACATAAAACTTTATTAGTTCGCCATATTGGCTATAGATGTCAGCACATTTTACGCTTGAAAATTTAAGTAGCCATTATGGCGAACTAATAAAGTTTGAAAATATCCTATCTGTAACTCCGAACTGCTCGACCGTAGCGCTTCAAAACTGGCGCCAATCGATTCCTCGTGGCCAAAAACCCCAGACCCCCAAGTTTACCGGAGTTTACCGGAGTTTACAAAGAGTTTATTAATTCTGGGGCGATTTTCGACTTGGCAACCATTCCTCGTATTATAGTATTAGATAACAACTAAAGAACATGCAGGATTTCTGTGTCAGGTACCTTATTAAAATCAATTTGTGCAATATTATCAATTATTTACATTTTTCTTCTGTTTTCTGAAGAAAATATCAAAGAATCGTTTTTCTTTCCAAAATAAGTTTTGAAAAATTTCATCATTTCTGGCATATTTATACAACGAAGTTGCAAAGAATATTTATAAACAGAAATACAATTTTTCTCAAAATATGGCTTTTTAATCTGTAATTTTTAATTTATGCTTATTTCATTAGATAAGAAAAAGAATTTAAGTTAACTTCCTTAATTTGAGAATTTTCTTCTGTTAAATAACTACATTTAATTGAATTTCCTTTTGTAGGAAATAAATTAAAGCACTATTTCCTTTACATTTTTTACACACATAATCAGTTAAAATTCCGAACAAACTATTTGTGTGCATAGATTGCACAGTTTTATTGCATGTGTGTCTAGAATGAAAACGAAATTTTTGCTAATATTGAGGAATAAATTATTAAAAATATTTTGAGTAGACTGTGCCTTCAAAAATTCGCACATACTTAGAAAATTACTTTTCAGATATCAAAGAGCTCAATTTATTTAAACAATTGATAATAACTCCAATATATTAGAAAATATAAAGAGAAGAACAACCGTAAATTAACTTTTTATGCTATTTGCGAACTCAATGTAATTACCAATTATCAAAAAGAGTTATCAAATATACATTACTATGCATTACTGAAAGGAAAGTTTAAAAAATTAGTTATTTAATTACAGTTTAGTGGAACGTAATAAATTTTTACTCATTTCAGAAAAAAAAAATATTTTGATCTGGACAGTTTGGAAATATAATCCAGGAAACTGCTCTAAATAATAAAAATCATTTTTCTTCTTTTTGTGGGTCATTTATATCAGTCCTCTTGCAATGAAAAATCAAATTAATTTTTTAAAGTTTTTCTTAATACTGATGTAGATATAAGGCTTCATACATCGACTGTTGAAATCTAACAGTTATATTTCAATATTATCCGTTTCAGAGACAAACAAGGAATATTTTAACCATCTACATTTTTTTCATGGTTTTGTATAAAGTTCATGGTTTACGATTTCGAATTCCTTAAGCATTTTCTTTCACTTTGAAATAATATTTTAATTAATACGTTGTTGTTGTTTTTTCTACAATATCAAGGTAAATTAGGAAAAAAATTGGAGAAACTTCTTTAAAATTTTAGCGAAATGAACCGATTTCTATTAAAAAGAAATACTTTTAATATTGAAAAAGGAATAGCATTAATTGATTTAGTGATAATGTGAGGTCCAAAATAAAGTGCAGATTCTCCCAACTTCTGATATTCTAGTATTATGTTCTAAATATATCTTTGTTGTTGAAATATATATTTATTCTAAATTAAGAATTTCTATCGTATGGGAAGTGCTATAATTATTAATATTCCAAGACGACCATTGCTTTTTTGAAATAAGAAAAAGAGCCATCAATTTTTAATTGTATTTGACAATTTCAATTTTTATAATGGATCAATTATTTTAATCATTGATTTTTAATTGCTACCATGCAATACAGTATAATACGATTCAACAGAAATTATAAATAGAGCGTGTTGCTTTTAATTTAAGAAAGCGCAGATTATTGTGTCAATGTTTAGCAATATAAGAAATCTGATAATTTATCTTGAATTTTAGCTAAAATTTGCAAGGCGAAATAACCTTGCCATAATGCATTTGTAAATCTGTTCATTAATGTTAGAGAAAATTCATTTCTACTTTTGATATTGCATTTTTATAAAAGGTAAATCCATTCATACATTTAATTGAATATATAATACGGATATATACTTTAGATGTAAAAACATATATTTTTATGCATCTAGCATTCTGGCAGATATACTCTCTGTGATTGGATATTGTTCAAAATTAGATTTTAAAAAGATTAAAAATTTTGTGTAAAAACCACAGATTAAATTTCATCCATCCATTTCAAGGCGTTTGCGAGTTATTGCGTTCACAGGCAAACAGATATAAGTTGTTTTTCTGTGTTTTTTAGAATCGGGAGGTCTGGAAAAGGGAGATTTGTTAAATTATTGGGATCAAATTTTTTTATGATTACGATACTTTTAATTTAAACACTTCGTATACAAAAGGCAAAAATTAAACATTTCAGCTGAATTTAATTTTTAACAGCCAATAGTCCATATAATAAAATTTTGTTTTAGAATCAATTTTATTTAATTTTATGGAGCTCTTTCTAAAATTCACAGGCACGTAGAAATAAACGTCACGTCATTTAAAATGGTGCTATCGTTTTTAACCTTTTTCTTCATGTGAACTTAAGATGTTACTGATAACAATTTTCATGCCATGCAATTCTTCTGAGTTGCTTTATTGGGTGCTTAATTACAAATATCTTATTTTCCTTTGATATAAACACTTTATGTGACTCATATATAGCACATTTAAAGAAACAATGCAAATACGCCTGTTTCAAGTTCTACAAGATATTCCTGTGAATTTCTTAATCTTCCCCATCATCAAAGCAATTATCCATCGATGTTTTTTTCCTGAAAGGATCTTATGCGTTTGTTCGTAATATCAGCCCAGAAATATGTGCAAATAACGCTTGAGTAGAGGTACATCTGTACTATAAAATTCAAAACATTATCTGAATGCTAAGTCATTTTATTTAGTGCTGTTTCATTTCTTGAGTGCTAAAAAACTTCAAAAAATTATATAGCTCTTTAATGAATTTCTTGTGAATATAAATGAGTATGAATCGAGCCTTTCTGCTTAATCCAAGGATTATCCTTCTGGATCTGCTTGGTAAAATTGCAGCATTTATATAAATGATGTAATATCTTTTGTAGAGTATTACATACCAAATAATATATTGACTTTATTACCAAAATTTGAATTACTTGAAAATATAATATTCTTTTAGTGCAAATTTTAAAAAAAGAAATCCTAATAAATCATTAAAAATTTAATGTTAAGGAATGTGAAGAAATACTTCATTAATATTCTGCTGTATAGAATAGCCACCTTTGGTGACCATTTAATCACCAAGATTAAACATATTTACAATGATAATTCAATCTTAATTAAATATCTAAGCATAACTTGATGTTTATTACTCCCTATACAAAATATTTTTAAATATCGAATTGTGTCAACTATTGTTACAGAAAGTTGAAATTGTTATTTTAGTTTCATATATGAATCATCCTAAGGAAATCTCTCTATAATTCTCCTATACAATTTTCTAATTTTTGAAACACTGTAACGCCATACAGATATTAAACAGAATCCTTCTTCTTTAGTTTGCACAGTTGAAGTAAACGACACGGTTAAATATTTGATGAAGCAATCAAAACAGTTTGAATTTCCTCGTAAAAATGAAATCTTTTGCTGATAATTATGCAGGAAAAAAACAAAATTCAGAGGAAATTTTCTTGAAATCAAACTGGTGGTATTAAAAAGACAATTTCTTTTTAAAAAAATATTTAAAATTTTGCTCAAGGATATTTGCCCAACTTATTGGGGCAAAATATCATCTTAATGTATGACTAAGTAAGTTATAACTAGGATTTTTAAAAATCTCACAGAAATACATTTATTCGATATATAGCTCTGGATCACAAAAATCTATTCTCGGACAGCAGAAAAAAAACCTTTATTGAGTGCCGAAAAAACAAAAAAAGATAGATACACAGATTTTTTTATTGTTATTAATAAAGATAATTAAATTTATTTACAGAATTGGGAAATGAAGTAAAATGCATTCTTAATTCACGTAGAATAATTAATTCTATGTTGACGTATAAAATATATTTTTATTTCAGACTATATTTTTCAGAAAATGAAGTATTTTGTGCTGACTTAGAATTTAAAGATTATTTTAAAGATGTATCTTCTAAGGAAAAAATTCTAGCCTTATTTACTTGAACTTAATCTTCTGTAGTGAACACAATAACGTTTTGAATCAGAAGACAAAATGTCGAGCACACTGCATGCAGAATAGATATATACCCTATAATGCTTCAGTTAATGCATGATCAAAGGATTTCACTTAACATCCGAGACTTTCCTGGCATAAAAACTTTTACTTGCGTTCCTAGAATTAAATCTGCTTTGTGTTATTGTGTCTTGGACGTTAATGATGCAAAAAAAGTATTTCATTTTTATTTGTTTAATAGTTATATTGTTTGCCTATCGTCTGAAATATTTAAGCACTTTTAGTTTTTTAGTCGGCAACATCAACTGTGTTTACTGATTAATTGACGAATAGTCATAAAATGAAACTTTATTGTCGAACCATTTGATCAAGCCATGACAGTGGGATTATTGTCCATAGTGGCACTTCATCTAACACTTTCAGTGTTATCAAAATACAATTTCATCACTTTTTAAGTACATCCAAAATATTCCGAGCTTATTATATCTATCAGAATATACTGTATTTTAAAAAATTTCTTCCAGTTTTATTGTGGCCACTTATAACACAGCAGACAGATTTATCGATGGTGCAAATTACCTTTCAAGGTTGAATAATTGCGCCGTTTACTTGTAGCCTGGCTACAAAGTAACTGAACTCTCACAGTCTTTAAATGCAGAGTTCTGGGAACATGTTCTTTAATTCCTGAACTATAAATACTCTTTAGTATAACAGTAGCGAGCACTCACTGACAATAGCGCTTCGGCAACAATCCCCGAAGAAAGCATTTTGGACGATTTAGAAGGTCATAATTTCCATTTCGAACAATAAAGATATCCAGATTAAAGCGAGAGAGACGTTACGTTAAGCAATCATTTCGAAATTTAGCAAGAAACAACCTCGAGTAAATCGTATTAAGTAATTTAAGTGTCGAAATCCCAGAAAATGCTTTTTTTTAGTTCTCCGTAGCTCGATTTTTGTGCCAGAATGCAGACTGAAACATTTTATTAAGATTCGAAGGGGAAAAGAAGTAAATTTAATAGTCCTCTTTTATTAAGGAAACCGGTTTCTTAAGAATCCAAAAGACTGGAAAAACTTGTGAAAAAGCTGAAATAAATTATTGTTTAAAATTGCTTTTCATCAAGTTGGTTATTATTTTTGTTTAAATTAACTCTTAAATAGTATTGTTTATTTATTTAGTAAATTCAGATCACTTTAAATTAACAGAATTTCACATTAATTAATGAACTACAACTAAATGGGGTATATGGTGGATAACCCGTGTGTAAAAGAATATGTCCATTATAATAAATTACTTTTTTTTACCAATGAGAAATGTTCCTATTTATTATCCAACCGAA
>JAPMOQ010015486.1:18292-33326 GCA_026543055.1 Argiope trifasciata | reverse complement strand
ATATATATTTCTTGTATCGATTATTTATAATTGATACATCATTTCTAATTTTTTTTATTTATATTTACAATTGAAGACAAGAAAATACAATTATTGTACAAATAATTGTTTACGTACAATTATTGTGCATTAATCTACTTACAATTATTGTACATAGATTAATTTAGTGAAGTAGAGAATGGGGAGGAATTTGTCCATTCGGGTATGAAAATATCATCAAGTATTAGAAATAAATGTGACTGTGTTTGTGTGTTGGCGCTCAACAGGCTAGACTGTTTGACTTTACTACTATTAATTTGCAGATTTGAGAAATGAATCATAGAGCTCTGGAATTTGAAGTTCTTAATCTCAGGACATAACAAATGATGTAGGTACTGACATGGCGTTGAGATTACTTAACAAGTTGTTGTACATTATGAAGGTGTTTATTAGAACAATGTGTAGTAATATAAATATTGATAGCTACTGCTATCAAATGACACATATAAGAATACTTTGAAAAGTGAGGATGTTTTGAAAATTTAGAAGAATTTTAATTAATTAAAAATTAAGCTTAATTTAAGAGTTTTCCATAATAATTTCGTAAAGTATTATTGCACAAAAATAATTTAATACAGTTCCAATTTTTTAAATTGTCTTTTAAGATAGTAAATTTAATAGTTGAAAAATTTTGCTGAATTATGGCAATTTTATTAAAATATTTTTTACTTAATTTTAAACAACAAATTACATTATTTGACCGAAGTTCAAATAGTTTTCATTTTTTCTTCAACTAGATTTTTCCTTTATTGAAAGTTAAGCGAAAACGATTTTGTCTAATATCCATGTAATTTAAGAGACGGACAAAAAAAATGAAGTAACGATACTGCTGAATTTTTAAGATAGATGAACTACTTCGAATTTTTAAGACAAACAAAGAAATGCAATTTAAATATCCGATGATTTCCTGATCATAGATGTGAAGTTATTTCCAAACGAGTTTACTGAAATTAAATGTAACCAATATCATTAAATCTAACGTGTTGATCGTTTACTAGAATCCAATAATAAGTAATTGATAAAATTACTATTACACTCTCTCGGTATTTCATGAAAATATACAATTTTCGAGTAAATCTCATTAGAAATGGAAATCAACCTGAAAATTTCTGGAAAAGCGAATTTCTGTAATAGTGCCAATTATTTGGATCATTCTGCTAATTTGCCAGGCAAAGAAGCTTTGGTCTAATACATAAAACAAAGTCATAAAAAATATAAATAACATCCTACTTAAGGATTTCACTTAAAAAATGAAATATGGTTCATTTTTCTTCCACGAATTGTCCAAAGAAGGTACATAAATATGAAAGAAACATAGATATTGTTCAAATGAACTCTCAATATTTAATTTTTTTTTATTAATTAGTAAGCAGAGCTTAGCTTCTAAGGGACTCTTAAGCATGAACTTCTCGAGGCATTTTTATTGATTTTAATTTCGATTTTCTTAAAAGTAATCCTTTTTAAGTTTTGACAAAAGTCTTTTTAAATTTTGACAAAATATTTAATCGCAGATCATTTTCCGAGAATTCAATAATCGTGTATTAAAAAAAAGAGCATAGTTGAAATTTAAAAGTTACTTTTTTTGATACTTTAAACAGAATAGAGAACAAAAAGGGTAAACCTTTTCTTACCACAGTATAATTAATAATTGAAAATAGGATTGATCATTTTATAATCTGTAAAACTCCATATTACTTTAAACTTAAAATAACATAAAATTTGGAAAATATTTCAAAAATAATATTACAAAATTATTTGAAATGGTGCTTCATTTTAATTTATTAAGGGACGCGGCTATTCAATTAAATAAATGTACAAAATTATATTTCAGAATACCGCAAAATAAATCTCGTGAATTGGAGTCTTGTGAAATTTTCGAGTTCTTCAATGATTTCTTACTTCACCTTTTTGATAATTCGTTGCGTGTTATGAGTTTTAGAGCCCAAGGTTTAGTGTGTAAAACAATTTCATAAATTTATCACTAAATTTCTGATTATCAAGATTCCAGGTAAAGAGTGAAATAGGGCTAATTTGCTTTTAAAAATTATCAGAATTATGTCTATACACTTATTTTTTTATATATAAAACTACTTTCTCTGACAACCTCAAATATTAAAAGTATTTTTACCCTCTCTATATTTTGCTAGTGGCTAGAGTAAGAAATATTATTACCACTTTAGAAAGTTTTAGATGATCGAATGAGGATCAGAAGTGACACAGATATCCATTTTTTTTAATGCCTGCAAACAAAAAATGCGGGTCATGCGACAGGTTTCCGACACCTGAACCTATTGGGCCCCCTGATTATGTCTAATTAAAGCTGCAGAAGAGGTATGCTTCTAGGAGAGAGGGGGAAGTCTTTATCTCTTTTTGTTTATGACTGCCATTAAACACGCTTACCACGACACGTTAATGAAGTCCACGGCAACTAGATGAGGGGGCAAAGGACACCATTAGGTCGCTCCATCCTTACTTTTAAACGCTGCGACCGGCGGAAACAGCTACTGTCGCTTGATCGCTATCAAAAGAGCTTGAAATTTATAGTTGTCGGAGGACGATTTGTCGGATAAGGAATGAGCTGCCAAAAATAAGAGTTTCTTAGCGGAATTGCAAGCTGAAAAGAATCAAGAATATTTTCCATCCTTATTTTTTTTAAAAGTATTTTGGCTACCCAATGAAAACTATTTAGGATTTTCTCCTTCTGTTTTAATAAAAGGGCAGATATAGATTAGAAACTCTTAAATTGTACGTCACGATCACCAGGGACGGGGAGAGGTGTACAGCCCCATCAAAAGTTATTGGATCTTGCAAAAACTCCCAGCTTTAGATTCCTCTATATCTATCAAAAAATAATTATGAGCACATCTTGCGTAAAAAGATTTTGTTAAAACTTATCTGATATTTCTCCTAGGATTTGTGTGCTGAATAACATTTTTGTATTAAAGTCTATAATTGTACTGAAGAGTAACAAATTTTAAGACCAAAAGTATCTTCGACTCATTTAAGTATCAGAAGTGTCCTTTACCTAAATTGAAACAAAAATGAATGCCCCCTGGTGAGAGTGTCATCTTATTATAATGTAAAATAAGTTGAGATTTTATGGTTTAACTGCTGTTATTAATTAATTTTACATTACTCCGCCCTATTTTACAGCTTTTGGACTAACAGAAATTTGTTGGAACGTGACACACTTTTTGATTTGGGGTGCAAATGCGCTTCTGAATAATGGTTTTAATGTAATATTTCATTATTATTAGTTTTTGCCCACATGGGTTTATTATTTCAGTCATATTAGAAATTTGCGCATAAACGGAGTTTTTTCGAGAAGAAGTGTAATCATGATTGAGGAAAGTTAGAAACACTCTGCTATAAATCTTCGCACGATTACCATCAGAGCTTTAAGGTGGTCAAATTTTATGAACGTGGTGGTAATTTAAAATTCTATTTTGCACATTTTGAGATTGATAAAACAATAGTAAAAAAGTTTAAAATTGAATAACTCATTAATAAACGGTGCAAAATTTATTTCTGTGTTTTTTAACATAGTATCTCGTTCATTTGTATTTAGACAAGGTCTTTCGCTATGCTCCAACATTTTTGTGCAAGGAAAAAAATAACGAATTTTTAGCTTAACATTCTTTTTTATTGAAAAAATGATAGAGAATTGCCCGCTCATAGCTGGTTGGACTAAGATATGACAAAGTTAGCGAGATGAATGGAAGAAGAAATGTTATGGGTTCTATTTCGTGGCTGGTCGTTTTACCTGTATTCGAAAATTAATAGATCGATTTATATTTTAGTGACAAATTGCTTGATACTCTATGAGTGGTTGCTTCAAATTTTTTCTCGATACTAATACTATTGGATACTAATATCTCATAAAACCCTCTCTAAACAGGCAATAAAATAGCATACCATGGAATTTAATCATTACGTTCCTTTAATGTCATGATGTAGTCACCTATTTAATCCTCCAAATTTGCCTTGACCAGTAGAAGAAACCACATTTCTACTATGACTCTTCATCTCACATATTTAGTTAAATACACTAGGTTTTGTAAGATGATAATCACCTGCCTGTTAGAGAAATAAAACAAGCATTGAAACACTAATGAGCGGTAACTCAAAATATTTTATATTTATGTTTAATTTGATTTATTTAATTGAAGTTTAATTAAATATTTTTCGCATAGAATGACAATGATTTATTTTTAAAATAATTTTAAGCTTCAAACATTAGACAAACATTTTTAAGCATTAAACAATAGACATTAAAGCTGGGTTATTTTAATAACCTTACATCTGTTTTTCTATTGTACATTTCTAATAAAGCAAAATTCCCTTTAACCATAGAGCCATTAAAAAAACAACTGTCCACACAATCTATTGTTAAACTGTGGGTAGTTTTTTTATGGTTAGTTTCGAAATTTTTCTGTAATGTTTCTGATAAAAACTAGACAACTAATATGCTGAATTTATTCCTTCATTTTTCACAAAGAACGGAGATAGTACAATTAAATTATTTGATGACATGATACTATTGTTTTGAATTATATTTAAGATAAATATTTACTCAAAATTATGCAGAAAGTTTATATTGAAACAGTTGTAAAAATTCCGATAAAAATTTAATGGAAATCAACTTGACATCATTGAATTTTTTTTTTTTTTCAATTTTTAGAATGGTGTAAAAAATATTTTTAATACAGTAATATTTTTAAGTTTTAAACCCAAAAGATGGCTTGATTCTTAACTATTGAATTTTAAAAAAATGTTCCGATATGCATACTTTTACCTTCTAAAGCATATTTGAGGAAAATTATTACAATTGAATGAAAAAAAATGTTTATAGAGCTCATAATCTCAATAATCTCAAAACATAGCAGTAATACCGTCACATGAATAAAAAAAAGTAAATATTGCTTTGAAATTTTAATTAGAATCAATTAGCTTTTAATAAATAACTTTCCTGCATAGTCTTTTAGCTTTTATAGCATACGGTGCAAAATTTAGATGGGACAATCAACCCAACAAGTTCCTACGCTTAGATAGAATTAATTGAAAAACAGTCTCGAAAAAGGAGCAGTGATAAATTAGGGGTAAATCAAATAAAATGACATCTCTAAATATTTTTGCTTATCAACATTTATACCCTTTTTTAATTTCTATAATTGTCAGATAAGAAAAATGGAGATCTCTATATTAAACCTAATACCGATAAATAAAAACCAATTTCACTGAAATTAACTAAATGCTAAAATCCTTTCAGAAACCTTAAATATTTCAGCTATGTGACATTTCTGTTTTTTAATCCATGCTTATTTCGTAAACTTTTACCTGGGCCAATTTAAAAAAATATTTTTAAATTAACTTATCTTGATCTATCACTTTTAAATCTAAAAGCTATTGGTAGATGAATGATTAATGATAAAAATGATTAATGATTGATATAAAAAATTATGAATAATTAATGATCCAAATTGATTTACGACTCGTAGCCTTCCGTTAGAAGGAAAGAAAACGAAAATTTAAACTTTGAACTATCATGTAGATATTTCTATTTGAAAGCAAATCGATATCCGATAGTTAGAGGGCAGATACAGTTTTTGTCAAATGGTGTTGGATATTATATCGCATTAGTTAAATATTTAATCCAATAGCTTCCATCTAAGATCAAATGCACAGTTTTTAAATACAAGAAATAGATTAATATTTATTTATTTATTCCTTTGATACATTTTTGGAATAAGAACTAAAAATGTCATAAATTATTGTCGAAAATCCTCGTAAAATTTAGAAAATGGAAGTTGTTATTGTATACAAGGAATTTTTATATTCACAGTCACATTCATTGTCTTTCGATATTAAAGGTGCACACCTAAGCAATAAGTTTGACAGTAACAGTAAAAACATTAAAGGAAATTCGTGCCTAAATTCCATGAGATCGTAGACTGATAGCTTTTAGGATTAATTTGTCATGCTTTTATTTTCAAAAAAATTCTTAATTATTTTTATAATAATAAATGTAATCATATGCATATAGAGTAGAACTGCAATCGTGAATATCACATCTTAATCTCTAGTACTAATGAAAATAAATGTGTGTATGCATTAGTGCTCTACAGATCAAACCAGAGGTTTGATCTGTAGAGCACTAATGCATACATACATCATTAGCTGTAGATCAAAAGGCAAACCTCAAAGGTTTGTCGTTTGATATACAGCTATTGAAATACTGCAGATTTGGCATATGTATACTTCGAGTTATAATAATGCCCATTCGATGCGATTTTTAAAATTTAATTACAGTTTTAATTAATTACGAAGTAGATTTAAATTTTGATTCTACTTGCAATAATTTCTGGAAATATTTTTATACAATGAGCAGGAAATATTTTTATACAATGAAATATTTTTATACAACAGCTTTTTTTTAAAAAAAATGGCAATTTAAAATTAAATTTTTATTGATGGCACAGCAAATTTATACTACTTAATTGCGACTTTTTTTTTCTCCAAGAAATCCAGTTTCTAAATGTGACCAATACATCGGTTTTCTGAAGCCCAGAAATCTGTTTTTAGATCAGAAAATAGGGGGAAAATTCTCCAAACTCTTGCGGTCTGCTACCAAATCTCTATTGCAGATATTGTGGGGCTAAATATTTTTTTGAAAAACACATTTTTGAGACATACAGGATAATACCGAATTAATGTCACAAATTCTAAATTTTTTAACATTCATTTATTGTAAGGAAAATATGAACGTAAGTGACTCGATGAGGCGTTAACACAGGAAAAAAAGAGAGAGATGAAAGGAAAACCAAAGTGTTTATAGATTGATAAGTTCAATGTTTACAATAGTTGTTCGAAAATGTGCTTTCACTAATATAGATACATTCTATACATCGTTGGTGAAGCGATCTGTGACATGTTTAAAGATACCAGAAATTTTACACACATGTGTTGCATATCCAGCAACGAGATTTTCATTTGAGTAATCAGAGTCACATAAACAAATTTCCTCTGGCAGCTCTTTAAAAACTAATCTAGATTCGATAAACCGAGAGATCGAGGCAACCAGGAGATTAGTCCAACACACCCAATCCATTGGGCTTTATCTCTATACAGTCAGATGAGCCAACCAGTGAGTCCAGTTCTTTCCTCTAATCTTTTATTTTCTATGTTTGCACTCCAACCCAACTCTAGATAAAGACTTAGGGTTGCTATCTCTAACTTCTAAATAAATTTCCCGTCCGTAAAAAGACTGAGAATTCACTAATACTGTTACCAATCTGATGGATTAAAATCTCTCAAAGTTATTCCTGTTTCGGCCTCAGATATCTACAATGAGCTGTATGCGTGAAATTTTTCTACTATTTAAATAAAAATAAAAATATTTAAATCAAAATATTTAAATCAAAACTAATCAAAATATTTAAATCAAAACTAATCAAAATACTTAAATCAAAACTAATCAAAATATTTAAATCAGTCCTAATAGTAGAAGACATGTGCAACGAAATTACATTAAAATTCTATTTTCCTCATAAATAATCAAAATATTGTTCTCGTCTAAACTAGTTTCAATTAATTTTAATCCTTCCTTAAACTTACAAAGTATAACTATTCCACATTATGATGTGGAATATTCCACACCGCAGAATTCCGAAAATCGCAACGTTTTGATAAATGATTGTTACAGTGCCCTGTACCAACTCTTATAATGCCATACTTATACCATGCTTATAACAAGAATTCGTTATCAACCTGTATTCGTAAAGAACTCTGGCCTCGCAGATTAAATGTGCACATTTTGAGACATTTCCTTTAATTTAACTTTTAAGAAATTAAGCAAAACTCAGCGGAAAAAAATCTACGTTAAAGTTTTTCTCAAACTGACAATAAACTGAAACGGTATTGGTAGAAATTGGCATAGTTTTATTCGGAATATTAATTATTATTTTTATTAATTCTAATAATTTTATTAAAAAAACGACTTTATTACGTTTTAAATCATAGTATAAGTAAAATGGTAAAATTTTTACAGTAAAAAGCTATGCATTTTTTTCATGAAAAAATACTTTTAACTACAAATGATTTACTTTTTGATAAGTAAAAGAACTTAAGATATTTTTTGATAAATCAACATTTTTTTTTCCCTGGAATTGAGCAGCAAATAAGTATGTGTCACATGTTTGACATATGATGTGATTGACGATGATGTTTCGTTTACAACTTCATTTTTTGTCGATTTGTTGAAGAAAACTTTACAAAGATGTCTTTAATGATTTTGAAATATTCATTGAAAGATAAATTGTCTGTAATAGTAGGTTATTTTTTGTAAATATTTGGAAAAAAAGGAAAAAAAGACACAATTTATAGGAGAAAATTTGGCTTTTTTTTAATACCTTCATGTATCCAAAGGTCCCGAGAAGTTCAGGTTTTTAGGTATAAAAATAGTTTTTCTGATCACACACACATACACACAAAAAAAACCCTAGACATATTTTTTAGAGATTTTAAACTCGTAGCATATGAAAGTAATTTGCATTTATCGATTAAAAGCTGTCAATCTCCTCATTTTCCAGTAACTAGTATCCTTAATTCATCACAAAAATCTGACAAAATTCATCAGATAAATAGTTTTCCTTGATTACTTACTAAATATTTTGATTTCTCAAAGTCGTTTCTGTTTAAAAAGTTCCCAACGACACTAAAGTTTTAAGATGAATGAAAGAATGATAATGACGAGAGGAAAGTTCAGATACAAGTGGTTATTAAGGAAAACTTTATAAAATTTGAAATTTTATTTCTTCTCTTTTTCTTAAGCTTCTTAAATGTCTTCCCATGTCATTTGTCAATAATCTGAAAAAGAAATATACAACTTTCTATAGTACAGTTTTTTAATTATTATCCCTAATATTTATTTTTTATTATTATAAAAACTGATTTGTAAATATTATTATAATTCCAAGTAATTTGTACTTTTTCCAGTACGATAAATCATATTTTTCATTGTCTAATTTTTTTCATCATTTTCTCTTGATTCGTAAATCTTTATTAATGTATTTTAGAAAACCATCGTATGATTTTAAAGATTTTTGCCTATCATAGTTATTATATTAGGGATACAATTTTTTCTTATTCGCTCTATTAATTTATTGTAAAAGCTTTGATTCTTTTTTGACAGTCAAAAAATAAATCATTAAAATTTTTATTCTAGTTAGGCTTTTTTTTTGTGTGTGTATCCAAAATCAGCCCAGAAAATTTTAATATATATTTTCTGGAATAAGTAGCTCAGTTTTTATCCACCATTAGTTACTGTTTTAAATAAAATTATATCTGTAACTTACAAAGTAATTTTTCGAGTTTATTGTGCATTCGTATAATTGAGAACAATCACGAAAAGAAAGGACGTTAAAATAAATTAATTTTTAAGAGTTTTCAAAGTAGTAGATTTAAAAATACGGATCTCGGCAAGTATAAATTATAGCAAGAAATTATTATCGCAAAATATAGAAACATGTTGTTGTTTTTCAATTTCTGTTTCTAGTAGTCAGCATTAATTACCAATTGATTAAATAAATAAATTTCTTCATAAATTAATAAATTAATGCCCTACGGGCTCTTGTTTTGTTTTTGTATGGAAATAAATAATTATTTCTTGAAAAAACTCTTACAGATGAAAAATGGATGCTATTGGGTAAGAAAACATTTTACAAACGAAGGGGCATCGTGCATATAAGGTGTTCAAAAAAAAAACTCTTTTAAAAGGCAAGTTCTTTTCTTTTTTTTCTGGAATATATTTTGCTTGCTAAAATTCGAATGACTATGTATTGCTCACGTTTGAGACCCGAAATTTTTTCTATGCGACGCTGTCTGTGTCTCCACCCATGGTAAAGATTCCTTGTACTTGAATAAATTTGTGAGACATTTAAAACGCAATTTCCCTGGCCATTACCCGACAAATCTGTTCTGCCTTTCTATTTGCACTCATTACATTACTTTTCCCATTGCAATAAAAAAGAAACCTCTTTTCCGATTATATGGCCTTACAAACAGCATTACTCATTCAGCGAATCATTCATCTACATTTGTCTCCTTTCTGGGACAAAAATAATTTTCCCCCCTTCCTCTTGTCGGCTGTCATTCCTCCTGCCTACATGGAACGGTCCGCCTTTTCGTGCCAGAAGAATATGTCGCCAGGGTGCCTCTTGCCAAAAAAAGACTTTAATCTGTCCTGCCCGGAGCAGAGATTTGACGGTATGAATGATGGTCAATCTGAAAAAGGCTAACCTTTTGGGTTGTTATCTTCCCCAGCTACTTCTGATTGTGGACCGTTTCGTTCTCCATTCTAAATGCGTACCCCCTGCTCCTCATGCATACAGAAACGATTAGACCCGGCTACCTCGCATTCATTTTTTAAACATAATTGTCCGTGCCAGAGCAATTATATGGGGGCACCATGTCAATCCGGTGTCGCATCACGGCTGCTTCTGCAAGGTGTTATTTTCCATCGTCGCCAAGGCTGGAATGCGGTGATCGGAATGCAATGACTGATGTGATCGAGCATGACAGTTTGAATGAGCCGTAGACTTAAACAGCGGGTTCGTCTTTCCATCGGCTTTTGTCTCTCGCAGACTTTCAGAACGCAATGTTTGCACAGTTGAAAAGTCGGCGTCCTACATGTGTCACTCTTCCGATCTGTGGAGTGTAATTGCCTATCAAACTACTAGATGATAAATTTATTTGACAAAAATGTATTTAAAATATATAAGAAATAATCCAAATTCTCAATATGAAAAACTATTGTATTTGCATATAATATTTATTTTTGGAAATAATAAATACCGTAATTGAATTTGCGTTGAAACAATTTATCCTAAGCAAATTTCCAAGTGTGTTTGGTTAGCAGTTAGAAGAATATTAAGGTGGAATGTTATTTATTGCCAAATTTTGTCGAGCAGTTACTATTTAACACTAGAATATAAGTTTATTCTATTCTTCTTCAGCACATAAGTCTGAATTGGTAAGGCAAATATCGATCATGAAATTTTCTTTGTATGAAAATTGTTGATTTGATTTCATGGAACTAGTTTCAGATTTTTGCCACATCTGTGCAATTTCTTAAAAGTCAGACTTCTATCCATTGCTTATGCTTAAGGATTAATTACGCTACCTATTCAAAGATTTAAAATGAATATTTGAATTCGACTATAGAATAGTATAATTGAATAACAAAAGTTTTGTAAATGTTTGCTATGAACACAAATTTGTTTTTCGAAAATTCTTAGTAATTATCAATTATTAAATGCATTGATAGAAATTGTGTTTTAAAAAATGCATAGTATTTGCTTCGTAAGATAAATTCTTTTACATTGCCTCAAGGATCGATTATGATTCAATACGCTTTAATTGAAATTTCGAATGGCAAATCAATTTTACAGTTCAATAAAAGAAAAACTAAATGCTTCAAAACAGAAAGCAGTGTTAGTTAGAAAGTTGAGCAAGTTTAATACAAACAATTTTTTTAAAGTCTAGCATAAACAGTGTTACTTGAGTGACAGGAGTTTAAATTGATTATACTTGTATCTCAAAAATAGACTATATTCAGGTAAGCTTTAACTTTTTATAATAATCTTGTTATGATGAATGTATTTTCAAATGGGTTAAACATCTCAAATGTAAGTCGCAAAAGCCAAAAAGAAAAAAAAAACACCTGATAAAAAAAAATATACATGATGAATGCATCGCACGTATTGGTGATAAGAATTTGGTCTCGAGACTGCAGGTTTCCTGAGTAATGTTTTGATTGAAAAATCGCTCTGTAAATGGATCAGGTGCACGTTAAATCAGTAGGGAGTAAATGTTCTCATAGTGGTAGAGATGTAGGCTATCATTTCACTTAAGTCCAAAATTACGGTCACAGAAAGCCCTCATTTTATTTCGAAATGAGCTTCAATGTAATTAAATTGAACAAAGCAATGCATGACGCACATGAGCCTTTTTTGTAAGATGCAAATTTTTTAAATTAAAACAGCTTAACCCTGATGTTTATATATAAAACGCAAAAATGCAGGCTGAATATATTTTGCGAATATTCATATTATTTCCTCCAATTTAAAATAAATAGTTATAAATCATTTTAATATGATATACATCATAATTAGCCATTGAATATGCAAAAATACTTGAAATAGTATATTTTCGCTAGGTGGACTGAAATATGATATCAATGGGTGATTTCTAATTTTCTTGACCTTGGCTCCTTTACTTTCTTATATAAGAAGTATTCAAAGACAAAGTTTTGAAAAGATTAAAAAGATGAATACTCATAGTTTGAATCTATAGGAATTTGAAAATTACTCTTTTGGAATTGCGTTTCTCTATTTATATGTTTGCAACTTCTATGATTACAAACCGCTACAAACTTAGGTGGAATTCGGTGGAATATGTGATCCTCACATCAAATATGCAATCATCTCTCAAATTTTGGTTAAACTTGCTTCAGAAAATCCCTTATTCCATTTGACCGTATCCATGTGAATATGATAATTCAAATCAACTATGAAAGAAATAACTGAAATTTGATGTAGATTTCCTTTAGAAGAATGGTAGATCAGATGCAGATTTTTGATCAAATAGTTCAACGAAAGATATACAAAATTCATGATGAATTAATTACGCCTTATACTACGGAGTTAAATATAAAAAGGACATGATTGTTAAGTATAAGCAAAAGTCAAAAGAAGTGTGCTCCTACTAATTTGTAGATTTTTTTTTATCCTGAGGGAATTTGTAGCAGCATATACATACATGCATTCATATATGCATAGCATTTAATCATTTGCAACTTGTTGAGATCATCGGTAGCTAGCTCATCAATGCAAACTTCTGATAAATATGTTTAATGCAGATTTTAGATGTAATTAGGGAATAGAAAATTTATGAATATGAACATGAAAGAGTATACCAAAAATGCATATAGAATTTAGCATGTAATCTAAGAATTTTCGATTTTGAGAAATCTTTATAGATAGCAATTGTTTTAAATTATAATTTCTTGTAAATCCTTTTTTTTAATCCGCACAATCGGATATCCGATGACAATTATTCCATAACGAACATCATTAATCATTTGTACTCAAGCGCCACAAAATATCCCCTAGACTGTCTTTATTCGAACTATCTGTATTCCACTGAGAATTCAGTATATCAATTTTTATTTTTGATTTAAGTGTATAAGATAGCAATCTATCAATAAATGCTATTAAATGAGTACACATTTTTTATGAATTTCTCTGAATTTTAATTTACTAAATGAAATCCTTTTAGGAAATATTAGAAAAAAAAGTAATAAGTAGTCAAATATGAATGAACTGCGATGAATGAGTAGAAAAGCAAAATAAATCGATAAATATATAAAGTTGCATAATTTCATAAAAATAGTGCCTTTTGGCATGAACAATTTTTTCTCACATTTTTTTATATCTAATTCGTTTGGAATTTTACAATTTTTGTCTAGCTCCATTTAACTGCAGGAAAAAAAGGCTATAAAACCCTTTAGTGTTTATTGCTAGTACCTTTAGTACTTTATATGAAAAAATATCTGTGATGTTTATACAAATCTGTCAAAGAAATTGAAAAGATATCTTAAAATTCTGATTTAAAAAATCGGAAACTTTACTAGATTAAATCGATAATGATAATGGGAAAAACATCTTTGATAACGATATTAAATACTCAGGAAAAATTGTTCAACTTTTTCGTATGAAATCAATATTTCTTTCAATGCATATGTATAAGTGTATAAAACTATGAAAACATATTTACTTTTATTATAAGTAATATATTTATAATAATCAATAGCGGATTATCAGAATAACTCTGTATGCTACATAAATCTATAAAACTGTTTTGAAATTATCAACATTTTTTGCTAAGACAAGCTTTAGTATCAAAGAGTGATCACTGAAAAAATCATCTATTGAACTTAGGAGAAAGTGTAAAAAGAGAAGATGCAAAAAAATTAATTATATTTAAGATCACGTCTATAATGTTATAATAAAAAGACAGAAGTAAAGATTTCATAAAATAAACTATTTCGAATCTAAAATTAGGTTTGTATTATTTCAAAACAATTTAAAATTTAAAAAAATTGGGGATTATTGTGTAATGTAGCTTACATTACTTGCTTTTTAGGGTATTTGCCAATAGGGTGCAGAAAAATGGCTTTTTAGATTTTAGTTTGGTACTAGTGCCTTTTAGGCTCAAAAATAATATTTTAAAATTTGGTTGGAATGTTAAAGTGCCGCAAAGAACTTGAAATTTGTAAATAAATAAATAATAAAATTAAATTTAAAAAAAGGGTCCATAAAATTTTTGTCAGATTTTAGTTTGGTAACAGTGGTGAAAAATTTGCT
The DNA here is from genome assembly GCA_026543055.1 of Argiope trifasciata. NCBI lineage: Eukaryota > Metazoa > Arthropoda > Arachnida > Araneae > Araneidae > Argiope > Argiope trifasciata. The sequence continues at coordinate 18,864 of JAPMOQ010015486.1, read as the reverse complement.
TTTAGATTCAAAAAGAGTTCTGTATTCTTTGATTCTCTAATTAAGTTAGCCACCTCCTTTTTTTTACTAATTATGTCGACTAGGGGGGGGGGAGGTCAACCACTGAGAATTTGAAATTTCTGCCGTGCTATAGGCTTTAGTCATAGCAAGCAATGGAATACGTTAAAGCTGCTGAAGCTTATTTATTTGCCTAACTTTTCCAATTAATCAAATAACAGACCCATATGTTAAACATTTTTTAAGTTTTAAAAATACTTACTAAATAAAGTTACTTCACTATAATGTGAAAGTCTCGTGTAATGCGTTATTTTTAGAAAAAGGACCATCCGTTTCATCTGAATCGAAATTTTATGAACTATTACAATTACAAATTAAATATTATTGCAGAATTCTTTGAAAAATCTTCAATGATGATGTGGATGATGTATTCGGTATTAATATCTTTGATATTGTACTTTTTTTTCCTTTTTAGATACGTACATACGTATCACATTAAAAAAAAAAATCAATGTTGTGTGTAATATGTGTAGAGCTGCATCTTTTTGCTGTCTGTTGAGGGGGAATCAACAAAT
>JAPMOQ010015475.1:41106-58305 GCA_026543055.1 Argiope trifasciata | reverse complement strand
GAAACGATATAGTCACTAAACAATTGAAAGTACTCCTTTCTTTTACTTTATAAATTCGGCTTACATCATAAATAACACATAACCGAGAAGAGCAAACTTGTTTTTATTTTTATATATAACAAATGGTTTAATTTAAAGTAAAAATAAAGAATAATCAACAAAAAATTTCTAAAATGAACAGTTTAAAAATATTTTATTAAACATACGCAGATTTTTGCCTCAAAAAATTGAAAATAAACGAATGAAATTCATTTCAGCAGGACAACGACTCGAGAAAATACATGTCAAAATGTAGCGCCTTTTTAAGTGTAAACAGCAATCACGCACACCACCACAATATACCTACAGTAATGCCATTGAATATCTGTTGGCCACACTCGAAATAGTGGTTTGGAAACAAAAAATTAGAATTCAAACCCATTTAAAACAATGGTTGATAGAATAATTAAGTAAAATATCTTCAGATACCACCAAAAATTAGTCGAATAGGTACCAAGACGTTTAAAGTCTATTATAAAAGCCAAAAGAGATGCAATTAAACATTGACACTTTCTTTCAATGCGAGATATTCTAAAAATTTCATTAGTATATTCTCAATTTTTCGAGGCAAAAATCTTTGTAGGTTTATTTAAAATGCTTCTACAATTTTTCAGTTTAGAGGTTTTTCTTTGATTATTCTTTATTTTAACTTTAAATTAAAACTTTTGTTATGTGTAAAAATAAAAGCTTGTTTGTATTTCTCGGAAATGAGTTATTTATATTGAAAGTTGAATTTATCAAATAAAAGGTATACTTTCAGTTGTTTGAGCCGCTGTAGATAAAATATTGGTCATAAAATGTGAGAAACCAAACGTCGGTGTACGAAAGTTTAAATAAAAATTACCAAAAGTAAAATTAAAATCTTTTCATTTTAATTTTAGACATTTTTATGTCTAAAAGCTCGCACACATGTTTAATCGAAATGCATATTTATCGATTTTATTTTTTAAAATCCAATTATCATTTAATTGATCGATTTATTTTTTTATTCTACTTGCATATCAAATCATAAAGCTGTTTCAATGTTGCCTCTACAATTGCACCCTCTCCCGCCTTTTCTCTCATTCTCTATACGGGGCCGCGGTAGCCTGGTGGCAGGTCTCGGCTTCGGAGGGCCCTAAGGTCGAGATTCGATTCCACCGAAGAACCGTCGTGTAAGCTGGTCTGGAGCACTTTAAATTCGTCCGAGCAAAACGTCCTTACTTTGGTGTGGTGTGGAGAGAATGGAGTCATTTGTTATCGTATTATTCATTTTATCTTATTGATATAAAATAAATCTTTAAAAACAAATGTAATAAATTTTTGGTAATTATATCACGAGCGAAGTCATATTTATTCAACTAGCAACAAAATAAAGGCTCTTTTATGTCATACGATTTATCACATTAAAAATAATGCATTAAATGACATACCAACCATCAAAAGTGAACTTTTAAAAATCAATAATTAATTAATGAGCAATTTTTTTTACTAACTTCTTGGTGGAAATCCTTAACCTTGAGATAAGAGTTTTGTGCATTTACATCCCTGCTTTTTGAAACAATGTTTTATCAGACCAAAGATAAAGGATAAGAAGGGGTAATAATATTGAAGCTCTAAATCTCATTCTATATTATCAATGAACCAAAACTTATTCAATTAGCAAAAATCGAAGCAGATAAGAAACTTCCCGAGAGTCTTTATCGTCTTCATCTCATAACCTTGCTCCGAGAATAACGAGAGTCCACATGATGTGGGTGAATGCAAAGGCCTTAACACTTGTGGAGAGGTTTGAATAAGCTTCTTTTAATTCTTCTTCGTAGCCTTATTACACAATTTGTTTTGTTGATCGGAAACTTGTAGCTGACTTTTCTTTTCACCACAGAATCCTCAAATTTGGAATCCCTGTCAGTTGAATGAGTGTAAGTGGAAAAGATTTATTTAGAAGAAAAAAAATGTCAACTCTTACATACAGTATACAAAATAATAAATGCACACAATATCAGAATGAAAAAAGAGTGGTGGTGATTGGTGGGAAGTATGAAAATAAGAATTTTGATGAAGTTAATATTTCTTGCAGAAGGACTTGATTGAGAAATGAGATAAAATTTTATTCAGGGCTTGTGTTTGGGGACATCAATTTTTCGTTGTCTTGTTGGATTATGTGCATCTTGTTTCCCTTAATTTTGATTCATCAGAGTTTGAGTATAGAGAGATCAATTCTTCGTTGTCTTGCAAGATTTTGGGCATCTTGTTTTCAATAATATTGATCCATAAGATTCGTTTGATGTTGTAGATGGGTTTGTTAAGATGAAAAGATGAGATAATAGGTCAGCTATTGGCTTAATGAAGCGGATCCTCCGCTTCACAAAACCACAGTGATCCGATTCTTTAATATGAAATCACTTGAAGTACGAAGGGAATAGGTCAAGGTCACTTTGAAAAATTGCTCCTTGTCTGTTTCAAGATTCTGGGTTAAAGGAGACATTGGGGAGAGAGAAATATTTCTACTTTGTACCATTGTAGCATTCTTTTTTTTTGCCATCTCTTATTTAATATGCTTTCAAAGTTGTTACTTGAAACTGAATACAAAAGGGCGTTACCTGTAGCAATGACCTACTTGGCTAAAAAATCTGCAGTCTTGCATCAGATCTTTGCCGTTACGGTCTACGTGTGCTTGAGTCCATCTTAACTTAATAGAAGTGTTGCAGATTAAAATGGATTCAATATTTTTTACAGTTGAGCAGCACTTTGCAGATATCTCTATTTGCACTGTGTCTTCTGCCCGAACGTCTCAGCAGGCACAAAGTACCTTTTTTTCTTGCCGCATGTTCCTCGAAATTTACTGCAATGAGCCAGAACATTCGGTTAAACGTGTTGGTGCATGATGAAGCACCAACACGTTTTAGTTATATTCGTGAAATCCGACTTGTTCGCGAATGAAGTTCAATGATCATCAAATCTGCAATTTTCATTAATCTTGCTGGCTACTTCTATTTTTATTTTTTATCTATCTCTGCTAACATCAATACTGATATTGCAGCAATGATTTCTTATTCCCATTTTAGTTTTTCTTGAATATCTTTGAAAATATTGTTGGACTAAGCATCAGGTTCCGCACAGAAAAAATCTTATTTTGATTCCCTACTTGAGGGTGACCCTTGGAAAAAGTCTTCAGTCCGGACTCCTTTTATTTTATGTAATTTTTATTCCATTGTTTTCTTTTTAACTTAGCAGTTATTACTAATACATCTAGATTGATCTGTATTTTAGTAGTAACTGCATTTGTGCCCACTAAATACAATGGTGCTTTTTTTACTTTTTAGTTTTTTTAGTTTGATTCCGAAATAAATTTAAATTTAGAAGATTTCAGAAATTGGTTTTAATTTTTTAATTGTTATATTGTTATTTACTACATATGTTAAATTAGTTTTTTATATCTGAAACTCTCAACTGTTGAAACAGTTTGGTCGCTTTAGTCAAATATTAACATCCGTACAATTTAATTTAAATAAGCCCCAATCCATATTAAGTCAAACAAGCAGGGCTTTATTTATATGCCCTGACTTGATTTGATTATTTATAGAAAGAGGATCCACTCGTTACATGTTAAGAAAATCATTTTTTATTTTTCTACTTACAAAATATTTAGAAGCCAAAGAAATATTTACGAAATCGTTTCTCCGCTAAACCATTTTTTTTTCTAGTTTCAAACCAAAAATTATGAATGTTAAGTGCATTTAAGCGTTGCTTTTTAATAATTTTTAATATAATAAATTTCATAGACTGGTCTTTAAAACAAGAATGATTTTTTAAAAATTAAACTATATAAAACAAATAAAGGGAAAGATTTGTTTTGAGACTTTAAAAATCTATCAAATATAGCATCTTGTTAAATAATAATAGTTTAGCAATTTAATTTACGATTTGTTTTCATGCATAACACTCTAGTGAAAAAATTTGATTTGCCGAAAATCTAGTGAATATAGGTGTTCAGAAACCACCCGCGTGTTATGTACTGGACGAAATGTACCAAAATTTGGCCACAATACACATTAAAATATACTGTTTATCAAGGGAAAAATTAGTATCAAAAAACGCCGATAGAGAGAGTTCTGGGGCTACGATCGAAAATTTTATTATGTAATTTATTTATACGGATACTTTGTGACATGGTATCGAAGATAAAAGGAAGGGTTGGGAAAATTTAAAACATTCTGCAAGAATTCACCTGCCGATTGTTTTGTTAGTACGTGAATGCGTTAGTCAAGCTGTTTTATCAGCAATATGAAAAGTTCAATGCTACTCTTCGTTAAGATCGGAGTTGAAATGGCTACGTAGAGGATCAATGACCATAATTAATTTTAAAATAATAGTAGGACGATTAGAAACAGCAGGAATTCTTGGTGTGTAACCAGGTCGATGATGTACAGTATCAAGCAGGAGCAAGTTGAAAAAGTTGCAGCTGCAGTTATGGATCAGGCGATAGCTAATAAACAGGCTACCAGCAGCAAGATCCTGAAATTTTATGTGTAAAATATAACACACATTGATAGATACCACTAATCTGAATCTTGATTTATGGAGTTATTTGAAAGGCGTTAGTGTATCAAGAACATGTTCCTATTTTAAAGATCGAATAACGTTTCATGTCTGGCAAATAAATGTCTATAATCTGCGAGACATCGGTCGGAAACGTGTACCATATGCAATTATTGGAACATCACATTGGTGGTCACCTTGGGTCAAATTTGTAAGTTTCTATAATAAATGTTTTTCATAAATATGTAACGGGTTGCTATTTATTGTTTTCATTAGTAGTTATACATATTTTTTTCACACATTATGCATTTTCACCTCCTGTTATTATCCTCAACACCTCCTGTTATTTTTTGATCAATCTGTGTATTATTTAAAAGAACATATCTATATAGAACTTATTAAAATAACTTAAAAATAAAACTAAGTTACAAGAATGTCATATTTTTAGAATTCATAGCAATTCTGAGGCTATTTCCATTTATTCTTTCAGAATCAAGCAGCCAAGTTATTCTAAAAATATAGTTTTATCGCATTCAAATTGTTTACTGTAGAATAAAACAATTTGAATCTTTACAGATATATCCAAAAATATATCAATTTAACTTGCGAAATATCTTTTTACTTCAAACAAAGTCTTTCAAATATTAAAGCCTAAATATCTCATTTAAAAATAATATAATATTCAGTTTAACTCGAAGCTGAGAGTAAACCTTTTACAAAATTGAAATAAATATTCTATATGAAGGAACTAAGTAGTGGAGAAATTCGTATAACTATAATTAAAATATTCAAAATGCAGTTTCATGTCTAAACGGTAAGTTAGAATAATCACCTGTGTTGTAGATTATTCAAAGACGGGGTTCTTAAGAGCAGTACTAACTGGAGGTGTTAACAGAAATTTCCATCTTTGAAGAGGAATGCTTAGAATGTGTTTTAATGGCATCTAATTGTTTACACTGTATATAATATTTTAAAACTAGAATAATTGATAAAATTATGCTTTTAAGTTGTGCATTCTTTATGAAATAACTAATTTTTTGAGATTGGGCTTGGATGAAAGAAAAAAAAAAATGATATCGCGAAAAGTTTGATCAGTTTCTGCCTAAAGCTTCAAGATGAAGAAATATCTATAAAAACAAGTAATATTTTTTTAAAAATTCAACTCCTACTTAAATCAACAAATAAGATTTTTATTTTAGTCACTTAATTAAATAATTATAAAAAATCATTAAATGTCAAAAATATCAAAAAAATGTTTTTCGCAAGAATTGAGCTCGTATTTTTCTCTTTCACTTGAAAAATGGCGAAATACTTGCGTTTTACCGATTGAGCAACTGCCCGATAATTTAAATTTTCCTTAAAACTGTATTTAGAGAACGGAAAATTAATTTAATTTAATAAAAACAGTATTAACATGGAGTGTCATCCACTACAAGTTAAAAAATATATTTGAATTGGGTAGATAAAAAAAAAGCATTTTATTAATGATTGAAAAGTTGAACAAGGTATATAAATAAATATATATAAGGTGAATGTAAACTAAGATTAGGAATAACCTCGTTACATTTTGTCTCTCCAATCTGACCAGACGCCAGCTGCGGTCGAAGAAAAAGCATGTAAAAATTGCATTAATGACTGTTTTTCAGATCGACGCTTTCTTGTAACGCATGTTTCTCAAGTTTCCAATCTTCACAACCGATAGAAACTAAAATTCAACATCAAAGTCAAAAAGTATTTTAAAAAATTAGACAAAAAACCCTTTTAAAAGATTTCCTATCTTAACAAATCGGGAACTTTTGACCAAAATGCTGCTAGGTGCTATGCTCTTCAACTCGCTTTATGGGAAAGCAGCCTGCCATTAGGTGTAAATGGGCCTCTTAAGCCTCTGTTTAATTACCATGACAAAGGAATAAATTCGAATGAATACTTCAAACTTCTTTCAGGCACAGCTTTTGTGTAAGGGCAGCAACGCTGATAAACGGATTATAAAGATAATTTAGCGGAAGGAACTTGAGGCATGTTCTTGGGCAAGGTAATTATCGCACTCTATTTTTCTTCGCTGTCTTTATTACAGAAGCATCTGCTTCTTCAAGTTTCTTCGGTAGTAAGTTGGAAATTCTCTTTCTCTTTTTCTAAAGAAACCCTTCATATCTTGATTAAATTTCTTTGTTGGGTATTGACATTCGTTCTCTGATTTAGATGCATAAAACAAATTTCTTTACATCAATATTTTCCATGTTATGAATAAGAGTCTGAACTTAATAGCATAAATATAATAAATTAATAGCATATAAAATAATAGTTTTAATAGCATAAATACATAGATATCCTTATTCTATTTAAAATATTTTTAAATCAGAGGGGCTGGACTCCTAAATCATCTTCGATTACTCAAACAATTGTCCCATTTTTCAAATAGGAGGGTGGATATTGGACGTAACCTAGGATGCAATGAATTTTGAGATTTTATTTCCACATGAGCTTTTTTTTAATCATCGTATAAAGAAGAAACGAGTATAATTTAGACTAAACTTGGCATTCTGGATGTATTGATGTTGTTATAGTTCGTTAATATTCACAATATGTTCAGTGTGGACAGTTGAGATATCATTGGCTATAGTTTTTGAATATAGCAAGGGAATATGAAACTGAAGATTCTTGTAAGAAATATTCTGTTGTTCCGCGCACATGCAACACCTTGAAAGAATTTTCGACCCATCATTTATATACGACTCCTTGTGGCATAAATGTATAATACCATGGGCGTACCGAGATATCGTGACGCATATAAATAATTTCCTCTTGTATTGTAAATAACTTCAACAATTACTCATTTCATAATCTATACATTTAAAATAATTAGATACCCCGCCTCCCTCGAAAAAAAGACAGTCATCAGCATTCTATCAGTTCCAAAAGTTTTTTTATTTCCAAAAGATTTTTAAAGATTATGTATTATTAAAGAATTATACAAAGTATATTCTGTAATAATCATTTGTTGTTCACATTGGTCCATTTCCAAGAAAAAACATTGCTTCACAGCGCATTCTGTGTAGAGAAAATCATTTATAGACACCTGTTCTATATATGCATAAGTTTTATCCCATATGAAAATTTCTGATTCCTACATACGTTATCAAAATCCAATATTAAGTTTTTTATGCCATTTCCTATTTATATTAACAAAGACTTTTTTATTTTGCTTACTTTTTTTCTTAAATAATTATAATTGATATAAATATGTACATGCATATGACAGGATTACAATATTAAGTGACAAAAGAATTTTTTTTCCGGCTATCTACCCGCTTTCACCCCCGACTAAATTTATTCCTCAATTTATATCTCGCTAAATATCTTGTATAAGAAATGTTTTTCTCTCATATAAAACTAAAATTAATTAATTTATCAAAAATAATTTATTTTTTTTAAGAACTGAACTAGCACTATTCACCTTCACTTGAAAAATACTGAGATTCTTGTATTTTACCGATTGAGCTACAGCCCGTTGATTTTAATTTTCATTACGAACTGCTAAAACTCGATTTAAAGTATTAAAAGGCATTAAATTAAATCAATATATTATATATATATATATATATATATATATATTTAAAAAACTGTATTAACATTAAGTGTCATCCACTGTAAGTTAAAAAAAATGTGTTTGGACTTGAGTGGATGAATAAAAAAAGTATTTTACTAACGATTGAAAATTTGTGCAAGACATACAAATGCATATACGGAGAGTGTGAACTAATAGTAGGAATTAAATAATTGTAGGAACTAATAGTAATAACGAGTTTCACTGCTTCCTATTTTTGAAAAAAGACATTTCTTGGAGATAGTATTTAGCAAGAATTAGAGAGATTTCAACAATTGGATTGGAATATCACTCAAAAATTGTTTGTTACGAATATAAACTTATGTTAGGTTATAATGTTTAGGTTACGAATATAAACTTAAAGAAAGGCAGTTAATCGATCAGAGACACATCCAATATTCTTGGTGTACAAGGTTACCAAAGGTGGATAGTTACTTTAAAATAGAAACAGAAATGATAACGCATGATTTTTTCATCAAGATGTTTAAAAAAAATCAAAATTTGGTATAAATATGTATCCAATATTTTCGAAAATCAAAAACATTTAGTACTGATTAATCAAACAGCTATATAAGCGAAAAAAAAAATAATCTTCTCTCAAAAAGTTCCAATTTTATTTATGCGTTGCTTGTTCATCTGAATTTCTTACTCATCTATAAGTTTAACTTTTGCAACTATCCGATATTGAACTGTAATAGCAGTAAAACTCCCTCACCTAAAACAATCTGTCTCTCAGGCAGAGTTAGAAAGACTCACCTTTAAAGCTATGTAATTTTTTAATGCATTTCAGTGTTATTTTTCGTCTTAAAAGTTATTTAATGTTTGAATAGAGACTAAACTTTCTTCTGCTGGAAAGTAACAAATCAGAAATTGAATAACGGAATTTTTAATTGTTAGATAAAATTTTTGCTAGATATTTTAACCCCTTCAGGGGCGGTGACATACTCCATATGTCACCTTTTTACAATTTTTTTAAAACTAGAAAATCGCGTTGAAATAACTACATAAAATTTCCTAACGTTTTTTAAGTCTTTATCTTGCCAATAGACGGCAGCACGAGTCTTAGAAAGTATTCTGTTTCCACACAAAAAATTCAAGATGGAAGCATGTTTTCATATGATGTAATTTGTCTTCATTTTATTCCGATAAACTTTATTTTCGAATTCAAAAAGCTCATTTTTTTGCGTCATTCATGTTAAAAAGCGTCATGAATCCCTAAAACTGCTTTCATTTCATAAAAATACCTTCTAATTACGAGTTGCATATTTGTGAATTCGCTCCAAAACATGTTCTAGATGCGCGGTGACATACCCAGTATGTCACCTACCCCCCAGCCCCCTAAGGACCTTAATTTTTTTAAACTGTAAATTACATGTCAGTAATAGGATATAATCAGATTTAAATAATTGTTTCGAAAAAAAATCATTTTTGGCATAGTGCCCCTGAAAGGGTTAACAGACATAAGAGGTATTCAATTCAAAAGACTGAGGTTCTTTTTTAATCTAAGAAAAGAAAAGATTAGGGGCGCATTGTATTGATTTTTACTGCCCCGAGTGGGTCAGTTTTGTCAGTAATAGGGCCTTCTGCGAATCCTTTAAAAAGATTTTTAATGCTCAGCAGAGACATCTCGTATAAACATTCTGTAGATAAGTTTGATACCGTTGAATTCTTAAAGGACTTTACTACTCAATATAGATCAAATGATGAATCGGTATGTTTTTGAAGATTTTTTTTACTATTGATTTGATGATAAAAATAAGATATAAGGGCATTTTCTGTAAAATATACGTTATGCATATTAATTTAATAAATAAGTTTTTCATCGAATGCTTTTTATTTTCATATGAAAAAAAAAAATGGTAATAAAATTATGAACTATATTTTAAGAAAATTTCCCGATTAAAAACGAAATACAAATTCACACTTCGAATTCAGAAAGACGACATTTATTTTAAAGGATAAAATAGGACATCTAGTTTTCCAATTTTGAAGTTTAAGGAAATAGTTTTTTTTCTATGATTATTACCTTTCATGTCTCATTCTTAACCAGAAGTAATTAACCAAAAGAAAGTATATTCGAGAAATGAAAAAAAGATAAATATTTGTATTCAATTACTTATTTGCAACAGAAAAATATACATTAAAAATGAAAAATTTAAATATCCTTTCCTTTGTTTCATCTTTAAAAATGATACTATATCAAATTTCAAAGCTGATGTTTTATACGTTTTCAGATTTGAGTTTATTCCATCATATATTTTATTTATTCAAAATTATAAGGTTACATTCATTCGCTACCTGTGAATTAAGTTTCCTAAAATATTTTTCGGAAGATTAAATGCCATTATACAAGGTCGGATAAAAAAATAATAAAGTTTGTGAGGCAAAGAAAAAATATTTCATTAAAAATAGACCCAGGATACAAATAGTAATTAAGAGACATATATGACTGTCACCTCTAAACATAATCATGAAATCTGCTGAGAAATTTATCATACTGTTAGACTAATATTTTAAAACTCATCATAATTATCAGATCGTTGGCTATTGAGTCAGGAGTTCACGTACCCTTTTTGAACATCAGTCTCATATTTCGGATAAGTATTTCTTCAATGCGGAGAAAAGAGAAATATTCACTGGGAACCAAATCGGGGCTGTATAGGGGGTGACTCCAGACCTCCCACTTAAATGTTTTCTGCAATCTCTCTGCAGCTTCAAAATAACGATACCGTTTCGCCACTGTTTTCTACCCATTGCTTCACCTACCGTATACTCCAACGATTTGTCTGAATATTTGATGAAGACGCATTCGTTGACATCAGAAATCGTATCACGAGAACGCGTCTTTTTTCTACACATCTTGCCATTACACTCGCTATTTTAGGTCTCAGTACTAACACTATCTGCTGAAACAACCGATCTTAGACAAATAGCGCTATCCCTCTCTATTCTGGGAAGCAATATTCTCAGTCCCAATTTCTACTTTCCAAATACTGCTGCTTGCAATTTTTTTTTTGATCAACCCTGGTATTATATTGTAAACGAATGATTTCCTAATTTTTTGAACTATGCAATCTGTACCCAGCTTTTCTATTACTATTCATAACTAGACACATTTCCTTATAAAATTATTACTTCTAATCAGTTTTCTTTATTAAAATTACGCAAACTCCTGTTTTAATTAAATACGTGTGTTATATTAAATCGAATTATTGATTTATGATTACACTCGATAAATGTTTCGTTTAAATGATGCCTTTCTTTTAACCAATTCGCTTCATAAATTGAAAAGACTCTTCTCCCCACATTTTTTTTGCGCAATTTTTCAATCAATCCAATCATACTCTACCATTTCTTAAATACTTTGAATATGGTACGTCATATATAGAAACTGTTTGCTAATACGACAACTGCTTCTTCTCAATTTAGTTCGTTGAAATTACATTAAAAAACGATATTTGTATATAATTATTGACTTGATAAGATACTCGAATATTATAATTTACATTTTATTTAAATTTTCCTTAAGTCTGCAGGATAAGTTAGATCCCAGTCAGAAAAATTAAAAAATAACACTATATCTCGAAAGACTTTCTTTCTGCATCTCTAAAACAGAAAAGAGATTTGATTGAATATCTGATCGAAATACTTTTTTTTGTCGTGTCCGTGTTTTCACGGAAAGGGGGTGCTGCAGCTTCTGAGGGTAAAGACCCCTAAACACCCAGAGGGCAGAAGTCTGACTTGTAGCTCACACATACGACACAACACTTTGATTGAATATCCGATCGAAATACTGAAAAAGATATATAAAATTCAATTAAATACATTGAAAATCCAATTAATTCTTTGTGTAAGAATTTTGATCCCACTTGCGTTTATTAAAAAAATTTAAAACATATTATAAATTAATTAAAATTGTATAAAAGATTTCAGTACAACAAAAAAAAGTGAAACAAACCTTAAATATCTTCATTATTTAAAAAAGGATAATATATAACTGATTTTCTATTTTGTATTTTTTAACATGTTAATTCTATATTAAAAGTAACAGAATATGGAAATATTTTTCACGAATTCACAAACAATTAGTATCATTTATCTAGTATCAACATTTTATTCAATCTATTTATTTACTAATAAAACACTATTGAAACTATCTGAAAATATAAAACGTTTTTTTTTTCATCAGTTTCTCATGTTTGGAAAATTTAGAACTTATGAACAACAAGATATTCATTAAAATTCCATCTTGAATGTAATAAAAGGTGTAAATAAAGGGAATGAAATGTAAAAGTTTCAGTTCAGAAGTAAGAATTCAGACAATGAATAATTTGGACATCACTTTAATTCGAGATAAGTCTCCAAATGTAATAACTTTCTGCATTATTTTCTAATAACTCTAAAAGATAAAAATGGATACTTCAAAATTGATAAGTTGACAATTTTTTGCCCATTTTGAGACTTCAAAAACCTCAAATCAGAACCGCATCATGTTTTCATATGATAAAAATAGGAACACTTTGGTTGGTAATAATTTATCATTTGTTTATGGCCTTTAAAAGAGGTTTCTTGACGGCGAGAATATATTCCAGTAAATATACGCAATTTGATATTCCAAAGAAAAAAATGACAGCAGTACCAGTAGCTCTTGAATGCAATATTTTACAAATTTGATAGAAGTCTTTAAAATTTTAGGTAAAAATAATATATTCCAGTACTCATCCGTTTAATCCAAAATGTTTTTGAAGAGAAATGCTCACAGACATACAGACATTCTGACATAAGAGTGTCAAGAATATGACAAGCAAGTATAAATCCAAGATGTGTTTTACTGCAGTCCACTGCAATTTTACTATTAGAGTAATTTTTATCATTATTCTCATAGGCTTAACTTCTGTTTCTTAGATTTTATAGCACGAATACTCCCGACGTATCATTTCGAATTACTTTAAGCACTTTTACATTATAGTATAAAAAAAAGAATTATCTGAATCAATAGGAATTTAACGTAACATTTACATTAAAAAAACAGAAATGATAAAAAAAATGTTAAATTTTTTCAGTTTTTCTGCTATAAATGAAGAATATCATATAATTCTGATAATAATATAGGAATTGTAGTCATAGAAATGCCTGCTTTTAAAATGCAGTCGATTAATTCTAATCTGATTTCTAATCTTTTCTGAGAAACTTCTTTATTTTTTGACAAAAGCATTCATTAATATTTAATTTTTGCTAGATACAATGATTAAATTCCATGAATATTAGGATAAGGAGGAGATATTGTAAATCTTTAATAAACATATGAAAATAGGTACTTTTTACTGCATAGTTTTTAGAGTAAACTGGAATTCTTTTATGCATAAAAGGAAATTAAAACTGCTGGTGCACGAGTTTTTTCCCCTCTTCAATCATTGTGTCTGTTAACTTTTTAAAAAAATCCACGTTATGCATATTTTATTGTTGTGCAAGAAAAACTAGACTTTTGAACAATTCCTTTATTCTTATCGACTTTAAAATAATGAAGCAAGACTAATTCAAAGAGTTTTTTTAATAATACATTTTTGTTACATTGATGAAAATCGAGCGAGAGAAAATTTATACAAGATTTCCTTATGTTCGAATAATATAGTTTTTCCCCTTCGGTGATGTCCAGATTATTATTTTTTTTTTATGATTAGACAAATGCCTTCCTTTTTCCATTTCTTTTATTGTAAACCATGGGGAAAAACACAATCATTTTTTTTTGTAAAAGAAAATAGTGGTAAAAAATAAATGAGAAGAATAAAGCCATAAAGATTTTATTTTTAAATATTTTGTAGTTGGATTATTAATTTATAAAAAAAGAAAAACTGCTAGATTAGAAACAAAAGGAAGAATCTATCCCTTAATTCAGTGATTCTCAACCTGTGGGGCGCGCCCCCCTAGGGGGGCGCGAACACACTAATGGGGGGGCGCGAGCATATACAAGAGAAAATGCTATTTTTAAAAAATAATTAAGTGACTGAAAGGAAAGAACAGACACACACATACAAAACAAAATACATTTCGACATATTTAATAATTAACTTATTAAATAAAAACACTAAATTAAAATTAAATTTAATAATTATTAGTGACTTCCTTGGACCTGTCTTGCAGAACAAAGTTTTTCGAAGGAGGGTTTAATGTAAGAAATAGACACTCTCAGTTCTTTTTCTATATTTAGCTGAGATCTATATTTTGTCTTCAAAGAAGCCACCTCAGAAAATCCAGTTTCACAAAGGTAAGATGTTGAAAATGGTAGTAGGATGCGAAATGCCCCTGTTTTTAGTGCAGAAAACTCATCAGCCACTCCTGCCCAAAATTCAAAGAGTGATATATTACTAAATTGTCTTTTGGTTTCGCCGCTTGCCGTGAAGTCTGTGATGGTTTCTTCCTCTTCAATTGAGAGTCTTTCGGGAGTATTTTGAAATGGATCCCTCACCCACTTGTAACACGATATCAATTTATCGTCAGCAAGAAAGTATTTTTTAAAATTCTTTGCTAGAATTGCTAAATGATTTTCAATGGTTACAAAAACAACTTTTACATATTGTTCTTCAGCCTTGTAAGTTTTGATACAATCATTCAAATTGGCAAACATTGTTAAATTTTCTGGCTTTAAATTTCTGCTCCACAACTCCAATTTCCTACAAAATGCATTAACTGTACCACACGTATCCAATATATGTGTATTTGCTCCTTGCAGCTGAAGATTCAAGTTATTTAATTTCTCGAATATGTCGACCATGTAGCTCAATTTTATCACAAAAAAACTATCGCGAAAATTCTTAGCTTCCGGTCAGTTTTCCTCTTCTTGGAGAACGGCGATTTCTTCTCTTAATTCATAAACACGTTGCAAAAATTTCCCTCGTGATAACCATCTTGCCTCGCAATAAAATAGTAAAGCTGAATGTACAGCACCCATGTCTTTACAAATTGAGGAAAAGATTCTTGATTTCAGGGGTCTCATTTTTATATAATTTACTACGGTTACAACCGTAGTTAACACAATATTCAAACCAGGACTCATTTCTTTGGAAGCCGAAGCTTCTCTGGGGATCCTGCAATGTGACCAGACGCACTGTGGCGATTTTTGTTTCACAAGTGCTTGAATACTTTGGAATCTTCCGGACATAGAACGAGCACCATCGGTGCATATTCCGACGCAATTTTTCCATTCTATGTTTGCTTCGTTCATAAAATCATTTAACATAGCAAATAATGCGAATGCTGTTGCTTTGAGTTCTACTGGTTTGTAGAAAAGTAATTCTACTACTGAAAAGTCATCACAAAATCTAACATAGGCAATGAAATGAGCATCTTTATTACTATCTGTAGCCTCATCGAGTTGTATTGAAAACAATTTGTCACGTAACTTCGACAAAAGCTGACACTCTACATCTTCAGTTATATCAGCAATTCGACGGGCAACAGTATCATTTGAAAGAGGTATAGACTGCAATTGTTTTGCAAAATTATATCCAAACATAATTTCTACAATCTCAATTGCGTCTGGCAAAATAAACTCTTCATCAATTGTGTGAGGCTTTTTATATCTGGCTATTTTATATGAAACTTTCTAAGAGGCAATTAAAGCTTTTTTATTCACAAAGTTTTTTTAAACAATGATTTTTGCTTTTCATATGATTTTAATTTTAGTTCGAAGAATTCTCTGGGTTTGTTTACTCACTAACTATGAAGAGTTTCAAAAGATCGTTTAAGCTTATTAGGTTTCAGGCTGTCTGCCGCCACCATTTTTGAGCAAATGATACACAGGGGCCTTACTTCTTCATTTACTTCAGTGCTAGTGAACCCAAAATTTAAGTATTCTTGAGAATATTTTCTTGATTTTATTTTCGGAACCACGCTTGTCTGTGTACTTGTTGATGATTGTCTATCGTCTAATGCTCGCTCACGGCCGCTTAAAAATTTATCCATGATTCTGCATAAGTCTGCTGCCTGAATATTTAAAACGGTGAATTGCAATTACACGAAAATATATATAACAGATACATTCAGAATAGATTCAATGGCGATAGAAGGATCGACTCGAAGGAGATTGTCTGGAATTGAAATTGGCGTCATAGAAATTTCTCCTCCTCCCTAGGAGAAAACATTTGTTCACATCTGCTCAATCTTTTAACTTAAAAGTTAAGTTGACCAGACAAATCGAAATTTCTCGCGAAACCGTGGGAAGGCCTGACATGGCGGGACGCAAGAGAAATAAAAAGGCATAGGATTCTTGTTTTTTCAATGCCGAGAATCGGTGTTGCAAATGTCAATAAATTTCCATATTCTTGGTAATTTGTAAAGTTTAAAATTAAGGTTGTAGTGTAGGTTTAGCGCCAAAATATTCAAAATGCATATTGTATACATTTTATTGTATGTTGTGGGGAGGGGGGGCGCGATGAAAATTATGATTGAAAATTGGGCCGTGAATACCAAAAGATTGAGAAACACTGCCTTAATTAGTTCTAATCCAATTAAGGGATAGATTATATCCCGTAATAGATACAATTTTAATAATTGTATTTACTTTTTTATATCATGCATATTCTTTACGCCGCTTTCCAAAAGATATTTTTACAAATAGATCCGTTTATTCTAGGCACGTAAACACGGTGATTAAGAAATCTAACTATTTAAATGAATGAAATAGGGTAAAAGTTGTATGCAAATATGGGAAATGAAGGTGCTAAATAGGGTAAAGGATAATGGTGAATATGGTAAATGGTATGCTGATTTAGTTCTAAAACTGCAGTTTGTGAAATTTTGATTTGATTTTAATCCGTTGAAAAAATATTATAAAAAATGTTTAAAGGAGACAAATTTCCATTAATGTCATAACCCTTAAAGTAAAAGTAATTTCATGAAGCTCTAGATACATTGTGATGAATGAGAGATTAATTACAAAATTTAGGGGATTAATTACTTTACGTAGAAACCTTAACATATGCAAACAATTTTACATTGATATGAACGAAACCTTTTTAGATTTCAGACAACTTTAC
>JAPMOQ010015475.1:10944-41096 GCA_026543055.1 Argiope trifasciata | reverse complement strand
CAAAACTTCTATACATTCAGATATTTTTACATTGATATGAACAAAACCTTTATACATTCAGATATTTTTGCATTGATATGATGAAGTCTTCATATATATGCAAATAATTTTATATTTATATGAAACTTTAATATATAAAAATTTTATATTGATATGAAATCTTAATATATTCAAATTGTTTTGTATTGATACGAAACTAATATATTCACATTATTTAATATTGATATGAAGCCTTCGTATATTAAAACTTCTTTATATTGATATGGGTTGAAATACAAATTTCTGGTCTTGCAAGGAAATGTCCACCAACGTATTTTACATGTCTGTAAAATAAAGCAATTAAATTCATCTGATTTAGAGGATAAATTTAATCAAAATTTTAGAAAAAGGTTCCCTTAATTAATCATTAGATATACAATTCCTAAGTTTAAAAATTTCATTTAAGCGTCAGTAACATTTTATGGAGAGAACTAATTAATTTAAAAAGTTTTCCCAAAGAAAAAGAACCAAATGATATCACGTATACTCCAAGAATAATGACAGATAATCCCAACGAAGAAATGCAACACTTTAAATTACTTCTCGTGGTTGAAAATTGCTGTTGAAGCGGAAAAGTGAAGAAACAAATTACTTCGGCTCCCGGAAAACTCAGATTTTACCTCATCCGAGAAAGCAGAAGAAAACTATCATAAAAGAAAGTCGAAAGAATTCTAACGTTTCGATCGTTTCTATGCGGTAATCCAATGTTTGAGGCAGATGAAGTTCCAATATATTTAGTTATATGAAACAAAAACATAAATTGAATTGTATATTAATATTATATCAGCATTAATTTAGAAAAAAATTCTTATTTTCAGCTTCACTTCACTTTAATGAACTTTTAAATTTTTAATGCATAAATTACTCACACTTTAGGTTTTTGACTGTTAATTTACATGAAATGCTTTTAAAATTTAAAGCAATCTACAATTTTTAATATTTAATGTTAATAATGCCTGTAGATAATATAATAAAAATAACAGATTGTTATCAATACCATGATTTATTTCTTTAAAACTAAGACATATCACAATTCCAGAAATGTAAACGTTTATAATTTATTTCGAAAAAAAAGTTTATTTTTTATAGATATTAAAATGTTAAGTGCTAAAATGTTTTTATCCATCTATATGCTTTATCACCTAATTATTAAATCATATGAAAAAATATAATATTCCTTGAAGTATTCGTCTTTTGGAAAAAAGCGATCGTGACAAGAGACACTATTCATTTTGAATTTAAGTTGTAAAAATTTGTCGAACTGTCATTTATTAATTTAATTTTATATTTATATAGTAACTACTTCTTTCCATTGTTATTTACATTACTATGAGTAATTTTTACGAATAATATCTGTATTTTGGCAGACCGGATATGAAAAATGAAAGCACGAATGTAAACTATTTTGATATCTAAGCCTTAATTCAATATTTAAATTTTCTGCTGTTAATTTTCTTGAAATATTTTTTTGCCTAAAAATGTTAAAATAAAAAAGTAAACATCATAATGCAATAAATTCTAAAATAATACAAAAAGTTCACGAATTTCAAACATGGAGTTCAAATATTATTTTGTAAGCAATGAACGATCGCTTCAAAATGCCAAATTAAATTTCGAACATTTTAAAATGTTTATTTTATTCTTTGATGTAACTATTATAAGCAGTAATAATACCAATTAACTAGAAAGCTTTATGATTGAAATTTTATATTTATCTTTCCCATTTTCTTCAATCAAAAAATTCAACAAAATTCATAAATTTGTTGCTGGTTTAGTTTAATTAAATGAATATTCCAATTAGAAGATACATGAAAACTATTTTGATGAACTGTAAAAGATTGCACTGAGGTCAGTTAAAGAAAGTATCCTTCCATTTGGCATGGACTTCCGAAATTTCCACACCATACTAATTTGGTAATGAAACACCAGTATATATTGTTATGGCTTCCATCGGGTTTGTTTAGTAATACTGGATGTATGGTGTGAAAACACAGTCAGCAGGCCTCAGTAGGAAAGCAACAACGACGTTTATTTACACGAAGATCCTAATACAAAGACGAAGAATACAAATATTAACAGACGATAGACATAGAAGACAAATATTAACAGACGAGACGAAGACAGGGCAAGTTACAGCAGTGCACTATAGCAAACATTAGCTTACAAATCTTTAACGGCATTAGTAACGACCACAGTATACAAAGCGGCCAAACAGAATTCAGTAGGTGAGGGAAGATTGATTCAGTTTACATTCACGTAGGTTTCTCCAAACGGCTGAAATGATTTTCCCTCTCACCTCGTTTCAGCTGCATAACTGGATGCCGACTCACTATTTATCGCAGGATTGGATGTTGGTTGACTCCGCTTCCTGATTTCAATTCACTACTCCATTCTTTGCAGTTTCAGACTGCTGATCAGTTCCCAAAGGTGGACCTAGAATCTTATATGCCAATCAGGCGTATCTCGTTTCCTAATGGACTAATCGATGAAATTCTCGGAGTTTCTAGCCTTATCCATTTTGTCCCCAAAGTCGCCAGTTTGTTGCCAGGCTCTGAGATCCCTGACACGACACTCGATCAACAACCACAGAGTTGATCGTAAAATGGTCTTTCTTACGATAACACAGTTTTGGTCTGGTAAGCAAATTACAGGATTGTAGCAATATTATGGAAATACCATTAAAATGATTAAATCAAAAGAAAAAAAAACATCTTGATGCTTTTCTTTTATTTGAAACTATCAACTCTTTAACAATAAAAAATTCGTATAAAAAGTATTATCAAAATACATAGAACACATTCATCGTTATCTCTACTAAGAATAAAGATAAGCGTGTGTGAGCCTCTCTCTCCCTGTATATATTGTCGTTCTACAGAGCAGACCATTTGATATAGAGGAGTTACCAAACTTCAAATCTATATAGAAAAATTCAATCCCAATGCGAATGTTTTTAAATTTTGGTTAAAATTTTTTAAAATTAAAAACTGAATAAAATTTTCGAATTTTCCAGTCACAACTTCTGAAAATATTACATCATAAAAATATAAATCTTTTAATCTGAAAAATATCTTTTCAATGATGATAATTTTTTCTGTCGTTCAATTTTTTTGTCTTCAGTTAATTTTTCGAATGTATTTTAATTGTACTTTACAATGTACCTCATAGTTGAAGTGAACTCAAATTGCTTTCATTGTCGCTACTAATATCATAACTTTTCTTCCATTTCCGATTATGTGACGAGATTAGACTTTTTTTTAGAAGTATGCATTATAGCACAAGGTATGTACTTTATAACAACTTTAAAATCTTATTGTACTTAAAGTTATGTATTTATTTCAAAATCAAGCAATAGTGGAAACATTTTAACTGAAGCTTATTTTTAAAAATGTTCTTATGATATATTTGATTATATAATTATATTGACAGACAATAACGGAAATGAATGGCACAAGTAACAGAAAAGGGCGAGATTTCAAAAAAATAAGAGTTTTAAACCTATTCAAATTTAAAGTTAAAAAATATTCTTTATTAGACAGTAGGTGCAATTTACATAAAATATTCAAGTAATTTAAAGCCAAAATTGGCTAATATAGAAAATATTCAATAAAAAAAGTTTGGGATATACATAATTTTTTTTGTTAAGAGACTGTAAGTAAAATTTCAAAAGATTACATTACCTTTTTTTTTAGATATGGTCACTTTTGTCTGTATGTAAATGTGAAATATATATAAATAAAATTAGCAATATAACAGGAAACGAAAACTAATTACAAAAACAGAACTAAAAATTAACTAACACCAGAGAGTGACTCTTGAAAAAGTTTTCAGGCTAGATTCTTTTTCTATTTGTTGTAATTTTAATTCTATTGTATTCTTTTTTACTTTATTATATATATATATAATATATAGCGTTGCGTACATAGATTTGTGCATATTTTCTCCTTAAAGCCCATTATAAATCCTCAAAAGAAAATTATTGCAGACCTTTGTGAAGTGGAACATATTTGGAAAGTCCATTGTCAATAACACTCAGTACTTTACACTTGCGAGCAAAATCGATAAGAAAATACTAAGTTTGGTGAGGAATATAAAAACCAAAAAAAAAAAAAAAAAAAGACAGGCACATTTTTTAAAATTAAAATACTGGTAAACATATTAATTAAACTCAGGATAGAATAAAATTACTAGAAAAAGAAAATATAGGAAAAAAGTACAATATACGGTTCGAATGAGAATAAAATTCTATGTATCGTAGGACAACAAAGCAGCAGGTTTCATGTTTCTATTAAAATATTCAAATGTGAAGTCAAAGGAAGGTATTATTAAAAACTTTTCAAAAGGATCTCTCTCAGGAGGTGGATTTCAGGCGAAGTTCACGAGGAAATGGGAAAATCAATCGAACCTCTTCCAAACTGGAAGGAAAATAAGCGCAGTGAAAAAGGAGGAAATAAACCAGGAAAGAAATGAAACGAGAGAACGCAAGGAAGAAAAATTTTCAAGAAATGTTTGTCATTTTTTATTCAAGTTTTTTTACTCTGTAAATAAAAAATCCGTATCACAAGGGATTTCTAGTAGTTATTTTCTACCAAAAACTGTTGTTGGAGAACACCGATATAACGATATCTGGGTTTTTGTTGAGGAAAGTTAAATGTCTAGAAATTAAAATAAAAACAGAAAATACCCTTTTGGAAGAGCTGTAGAAAATGACTGGCTGACTTTGGCAGGGATAGATTTTTAATTTTTGTGCTGACTGGAAGATGGGCAATCTTTATGTTGCATGAAAGTAAATTTGGTAAGATCATTAAGCAGAATTTATTAGCTGCATCCACTTTTTTTCCTTAACAAAAAATTGAACAGCATCACCATCAACAGTTACGCTTAGTTGAAAGCAATGCGTTGAATGAAATCAATATATCTGAAAGAATGCAACTAAAATCACTATTTAATTTTAAATGAGTAAATTATGTTCCCTTTTTTATGTTTGTGTTCCTAATTAATGCAGGTTAAAGTTACCAAATTTCCTTAGGGAATGGTCAATGTATGTCGTATCAAAATCTTCTCTTTTCTCTGAAATTGTTTACTAATGATTTATCCAATTTTCTCCTTTACACCCTAAAGTAACCCTTTTCAACGTTTCAGAAAGGCTTTTGACTATTATTACATCTAACAAGATCGTTCACCACCATAAAAAAACTCATTAAAATAAAATTCCGAATTAACATGTATTGGATGGAGAAATCCAAACTTTCTTCTTACGGGAAGAAGATGCTAAAACAAACGGGGCTAAGTGCTTTTATAGCGAAAAATGCAAAAGAAAAAAATTACTTCAATTAAATGTTGCCACATACCATAGAAGATTAATTTGCAGAGAAAAGGAGATAAAAGTCTCATTAGCAAAAGAGAAAATCGTTTCGTTCTAGAAAGTTTATTTAATTCTATTTATTTTATGGCTTTTTATCTTTTGCTGTCACCATTTAAAATCGTTTTATTGTTACGAGAGGCAATAAAAAATATTACAAGGCAAAAGAAAAATGCTTTATTAACAATAGACTCGGGATACAAATAATACTAAATAGACAAATGTGGTGGTCCCTTCTCTTCATAATCACTAAACCTGTTCAGACATTTATTACACTGCTGGATCAATTTATTTAACCGGTCTTGGTGTAATCAGGTCCCGAGTTATTGAGCCAATTCTATGCACCTTTTTGAATATCAGACTCCGATATGAACCTTGTTTCGGATAAGTGTGTCTACAATACTGGGAAAAGGAAATAGTCACTGGGAGCCAAATCGGGGCTGCGTAAGGAGGGGCTCCAGACCTCCTACCTAAATGTTTTCAACAATTTCTTTGCCAGCTTCAAATTAACGACACTATTTCGCCAACTGTTTTCTACTCATAGTTTCGCGCCCTGTACACTTCAACGATTCGACTGCGAATGTTCTATGTGAATAAATTCTTATTCCTTAGAAATCATGTCACTACTCGCACCTCTGTACGAGACCACTTCTTTAGATGTCTTGCCATTACTGTCACTGTTTTAGGTCTCAATGCTAACATTATCTGCTTGAATGACCGGTATAAGAGAATTAGCGCGATCTGTCTCCAATTTGGATAACAATATCTCCCTCTACAATTTCTACTTTCCAAATACTGTTAGTTGTAAACGTTTTTTGGATAAACCCTCATAAATCTAGCTAAAAAACTACTATCTAAGCATTTAATATTTGTTTCAGTTTTATTATTTGAATAAAAATTTTTTTATTGAGCAGAATAAATGCAATTTCTTGAATTACTATCATTACGGCTTTTCATTTTCATCTGAAAGATACTGGAGCCTGGCCACGGGGAGAGCTATTAAAAAGTTATCAGTACATATAAGAATTCACACAAAATGTTTTGAAAGTATAATATTTAAAAGAGTAAAAGTATAAGCAAAGCAATTAAAAGTAAGTAAAAGTACACAAACAATGTGTACTCAGAAAACTATAAAAATATACCGATTTGAATTTTTATTTAATAATTTCACAAGCGAATAGTAAAAATTTGAATATGTTTTGTATGAAAGCCATTCGAAATAAATTACGTTAAACTAATGATTACGATAAAAAGCCACCAAGCGCACCATATGTCGACCAGATGTAGCTTCGATTGATTGATTTCTTAGGGAATAACGCTCAGAACAAAAATGGCAAACATGAGGCAAGTTAAAGGAAAAGACGTAAATATATTATTTTTATCAATATTTCTGTTTAGAATCTGTTGATATAAATACTGTGGGATTCAAAATGAACCTTTCTAGAATTAAAATTTAAATCAATCAATTACTTGATAATTAAGATATAAGTGCATCTTTTGCAATTGAATGTCTTCTCACAATTTAAAACGATGCATCATTCACATTTTATTCCTTTAATTTTTTAATTTTAATTGTTGAAAATACTTACAAAATGTTAAAAAGATGTAGTTTCATTTTTCAGGTAAACTGAACTTTAAATAGTTGCATGTTTTTATTTTTTGGTGTAATAAATAGGACCATGTATTAAGTGAATAATTATGCATTGAATTATCATTTCGCGTATAAAGGGTTAATAGATAAAATAAGAAAGAGTAGGAGAAAGCGTATTTTTCTCTTTTGAAGCATTGAAACGTCAAATTAATGAAAGCAAGCAGAACAAAAATGATACGTTTACAAAACAAAATTAAATTACAAATGAATCTTGTTTGAGGTATTTCAGTTGTATATAAACGTATGATAGAAAATGCATGCATGCGTTTGTTTTAAATCGATATTTACTTCTACAGAATAGATAAGTAATTCATTACAGCATATGATTAACAAAATAAATGCAAGTTATTTTTATTGAATTGTAAAGTATTTAGGCAAGTGAACGATAACATTGATTCTGATTTTCAATGGAGTTTCCATTTATCTGAATTTAAAAAATAAAATTGGTAAAAAGATTTTGAAGAACTTATTTTATAAATTGTAGAAGAAAGTTGCTTTGAAAGAAAAAAGTCAGTATCGGAATGAATTTTTAGATTTACAAAAACAATACAGCCTAGTGAGTAATTCTATTATATATTTCAAAAATTTCTTATTGAAAGCTCTGAGAATTTTAATACTACATTAATCGTGATATGCATATAATTATTTATTGTTATCCTTTTTTGTTAGGTACACCCAGAATGATGAGTGAAGCTCTAATTTAAAGCATCAATTCTATTGCAAAAAACAAACCTTATTTCCCATATATTTGCTCTTGAGCATTTTACAGCAAGTATAAATTTCCCCAAATACTAGTCTTTGAAACTGCAATCGATTTTGTTGCAGCATATTTTTAAACTATATTTATTCCTTAAAATAACTTTTTCATAGTCAGAGACATTTAACAATTTCTGTAACAGTAAAAAACAACATTGTTCTCAAAAACTAGCAAAGAGTACAACTCACTGATATTAAACAATGTATGAAACAATATTGAGGATATAATAGATCGAATTTTTTGAAGCAATTTTTTTTCAATAATTATTTTTACTTTCATGTCTGTTATTCTTTTGAAGGTTGTAATAAGAACGGGACTGGAGCACTTTCAACACAGCCGACGGGATATCACGTCTTTGAGATTCTTCCAATTACAGTTTTCTGTGGGCTAAAATTTGTCTATTATACCAGTTAGATAGGTTAGTTCAAAATATGTATCAACCAAAAATATTTAAAAAAGGAAAGGACTCCCAATTTAAAGTATTTTAGGATTTTGCAAAAGTCATTATATATTCCTGAAGTCGTGTAATAGATTCTCCTGAGAGCATGACTTTGCAAAACTGTCTTATGTCTTAGAAACATATGGAAAAGTTCCTTTTCTAGCGAAATTTCAAAATTTCTAGGCCTAAGTATTAAAACTGCAAAGAGATATTCAGTCAATAATATTGCGAAAATTTTGAAGAGATTTCTACGGCTATTTTACTGAAGAAAATATTTTTAATAAAGGAAAAGGAAGCCGAAGGTAGCAAACAGATGACAAGCCATTTTGTTTTGTAGGGCTACAAAACAATTATGTTTTTAACATTTACAGTTTTGGCAGAATATGCAATTGAAACTCAAAGAAAGGAAGTATTGAAAAGATCTCAAAAATAATTTCCTTGGTAGGAACTTTCGGAAAGCCAAAAATCAAAATATTTCAAAACAAGAATGAAGAGAAAAGAAGGAAGTAGAACATAAAATGAAATCGCGGACAAAATAATAAAGAACGTAGATTCAGGGTGGAAGTTTCATATGTAGTTTGTCATATTTCAGCCAAGTTGTCTTCTTTGACATTAAAATATCTCAGGATCTCGATTCACAGAAAATGTTTCTTCCCTCGTAGGAAGAATTAAAGAAGGCAGTACAACATAGTGTAATTTAATGAGATTTTAGTATTTATGCAATAAATTTACAAAACAATTTCTTTTTAGTAACTATATCAGAAGTTTCATGCTACTTTTATTACTCTTTTACAATGGGCATATATTCATAATCAATATACAGGCGTTTACAGCTCAATTATACAGAAAGAATTATATCACATACAGCGTTTGTTTTGTATGCATATTATTTTAACGATGGATTCCAATATCGCAAAACGAATGTAAAAGTTGCCTTTTCTAGAAGGAGGAGTGGCTCTGCAGACAGAATTTAGAACCTTCAGAATGGATTTTGATTAATCTTCGATAGAACTTTATAAATTTAATATAAAAACCGTTTACTAAATTTCATCTTTCTAGATCAAAGAGTTTTGATTTATTTTTGTCTCAGAGAAGAAATGCGTTTTTCAAACTCAAGAAGGCCTAAAACGTAGGGATTCGTCAAGTTCTAGATTTCAAATTTTTGAACGATTACGGTATTTCTCTATACTTTGTATACGAGAAAGCAAAACCGCATCTTTTAGGGCAAGCCGCGTCAAAAGATATTTGGAATTAAATTTTATAACTCTTATAAAATAACTACATTTCATTATAAATACTGGAAAAATAAAAAAATATATATATGTATGCAATAAGACACTAGAGAGTCGTTACAAAATTTATAAGAGGATATAAAATTAACATATATAAAAACATATCTTTGAAAGTGAACGTTACAAATACAAATTAATATTTCTTTTAGAATACTTATAACCCAATGTAAATGTGTAGCTCGATACACTGTCATATTGAAGGATAAATCTTCACAAGTGTTTTTTAGTTTAATTTTTAGTTATATTAACATACCATTTTAAAGCAATACTGAGGCTAGGGACGTACCTCTCAATTCAGAACCCAATCAATTAAGACGACAGAATCTGAGCTTTCACCCCTTCACCAAATGTCCACACTGCGCCAACGGGTGGAGTTTGGCCTTGACTAATTTAATCTGCATCAGACCCTTTTACACGACGGCTGTCCTGTTGAATCCGGTCTCGAGCCTAAACTCTCAGGTTCCTAAGCCAAGAGCTTAACACCTGCCCTATTATTTTTAGACAGAAGAAATGTCGTGAAGTTTAAGAATTCATCATAGAATTTTCAAGCTAACCATGCCAGTTCCCAATTTAAAAAAATAATTGAATGCCCAATTTCTGATTTCATTCTTCTAATGCCTTTATTAATTCTGAGTATCAAGTACTAAAAAATCTGGAAAGATCATTTGCCCATAATTCACATTTTTGAGATGCGCTTTGGAGAAAACATTTAGAATGTTTATTTTTACTGCTTACTTTATGAACAGATTTACATTCCAGGAGATAGTAGAAAAGTGAAAGTAAAAAAGATTAATAAGTAAAAAAATAAAAGTTTGAGAACATATATTTCGTTTTAATACTCAAGAATTTAAATACGTAATTATTTTTAAATTTATACGATTCAAGAAATTCTATTATCTCTCTCTATATACATATATTAAGTAAATAATAATAAAGTCGAACATAAATAATATTGAACGTATAAATTATTCCACTACGAAGAGCAAATAAAATATATTTTCAATCCGTTGCAGTTATAACACAGTATTCAGTTGAAATGTCAATGGAAGTTTTTCCAAAATATCTTTTGTAACAAAATTTTGATAGATTCTCATGGGAAATATACAAATTTTTCTCCCAAAGAAATATGAACAGAGCCAGGTGTAATTTGAAAACAGAGAAGATGTGCTTGGAAGCAGGCTTTAATAATTTTTTTATCCCCCCCCTCTACGCAGTTTGCTTCAATAAATAATATAATGCAATCCGGTTTGACAGGAGATGTTTTTTTTCCTAGAACAGAATGATTTAATAAATGTCAACTTAATATCATCGGATCTCTTTGATTTTGAATTCATATAAAATGTAAATCCATATGCGAGATGACATAAGATATGAACTGACAATTTTTACTTTCTCCTATGAAAAATATACAAAGAGGAGATATTGTAATCGTTAAAAAAAGTTGAAATTCAAGATTGTTTTGGAACCTTATGAGTCTAGAAAAAAAGGTTTGGAATAATGCAACTGTGCCTTTGAGTACAAAATATTTCAGAAATGTTTTGAGCAACTAGAAATGAATTTGTATATGAATTTGAATACGAGTGATGATATATGATTTTATATATGAATGATGATATATGAATTTAAATATATAATATATTCTTTGAATCAAAATTAAAAATTTGGAAGTCATCAGAACTGCACTACATACATGAAGCCCTGTTTGTTATGTAATCCAAAGGAAATAGTAATTCATCTTAAAAATTTGTGACTTGAGAAAAATATAATGACAAAGGCGAATAGTCTGCCATTGTTTTTACACATAGTTGCGCGATGTTTTCCATTTTTTACAGAAATAGTTTGGAGAGTATGGTGAATTTAGTACAATAAGCTGAGTAAAGGAAAACAACTATTTGTACTACAAAGAGCATTAATAGGGTTTGACGGTTTTTCAAACTTGGTTTTTTAAAGTAAATTTGTCACATCTGTAAACGGTTTTTCCAGAGCTTCTTGATATTTCCCTTCTTTAAGAACAAACAAATACTTTGAATTTTATTGGTTAGAACCATTTCGTATAGCAGCTTAGAACGACGAGATGTCAATTTATAAATAAGGAAAGGTATATTTAATTTCTCTTAAATAATTAACTAAACAATGTAAACGTTGAAATAAGCCTCAAATTATCATTATTATTTAAATAAGTCATGGAAAAGTCAATTCATAAGTTTCTTGAAGACACTGAAGAAAAATTTATTAATTCAAAAGACACCAAAATCTGAATTTTCAATATTTGAAGCAACGAATAAAGGAACAAAATATTTAGATTTATTATTTGATGTCTTGAAAGCTATAAAACCAAGATCATAGCTAGTGAACGAGTATTTTAAATTTCAGGCAATTTTGTGTCCAAAATAAGATTTGGACTCCATTTAGTAGATATTTGTTTTTTAAAATTCTATTTATTTAGTTGAAAATAAAAGTAGTGAAAATAATATATATAATAATATATATTATAATTAGTAATATAATTATTATTTGAAATTTTTGTTTGAGTTTCCTTTATTTTTTTGTAAGTAATAAGTAAATGTAATCCTTATTTTTATATTTTGACTTTGATATTGATTTCATTTTCTGTAATTTTATATAAATTAAATATTTTTCTTATTCTAATTTTTGACAAAAATTCGAAATTTGGCTTTTTGAAAATATTGAATTCGAGAACCTGTCTCAAAAAGTCGGTTTGTGTGTAAACCCAGACATGAATAAAAGGTGATAAAAATACAATGCAGGTGTTTGCGAATCATTAGCGCTTGTATAAATTAATAATAAGAAGTCGACAAATCCCTAATTAGATAACTCGTTCATTACAGCTCGGTGGTAAAACTCGTAATAGAATCAACATTCTGAAAATAAATTATCACCGAGAAAGCTTCCATTTTAGAATTTTCAAACAACATGTGACGCGGAGTTTAATTCTCTAGAAGAAACTCTAGATCTTAGATCCTAGTAGAGATAAACTCAATCCCTGGTATTTTAAGTGCTTTCCTTTTTTTTTGTCAAGTGCATCAGACTTCCTAAATAATCAAGTTTGTCCCCATATCTGCGAGTCATTGGCCTGTTATTCAATCAATATCCATTAAGAATCTGTAAATTTCTTTTTGTAGTGAAACGGGACCAAGGGAAAATAAATTTCATTGTAGATTCTTATTTATGTATTTAATGAATCGGAGCAACAATTAATCAATTGTTGCTATGTAGTATGCTGCATTAATAGCAAAATTTTAATTGCATTTTAAATGGAAAAGAATTTTTTATTTGAAGACTACTTTTAGAATTTCTTAAACTCTGCTTTCCTTTGAGATTTCAGTATAACCTTATTTTTAAAATAAGATTACTTTGAAATTGTTAGAGTTAAATATGAAGAAAAATAAAGTCTCTTATTATGTAACAAAAATTGAAGGAAAATTGAAAACGCAAAAAATTAACTTTTAAGTTCATATGTTTTAATTTTTATAAGATTATTGTACAATTTTTTGGGGAGTCAAGTGATACTATATATATTTTCTAGCTTTTCTGACAGAAATATTTCACAAGGATATTTAGGCAGAGAATCGAGTTTATCTCGTGTATGGAGATTTCTCATTCTGGTAACGAGCGTTTTGAACTTCATGAAATATTCATAGCTGAGATTTGCACAAAAGGGATTTTTGAAGTTGTCCTATAGTTAAAATTGATGTAGGGAAAGGATATGTGCATGGTTTACTTTGTTTGGCAGTTTGGAAATCAAAAACATGTTTATCAGTTAAAGTCATTGCCGAAAATTATTATAACATCGCCATGTTTCTACAAAATCAAAAAGTTTTAAATTAATATGCGTTAATTTTCTGTTAAAAGTATCTAATCAATAAGCATTAATTTTCTCTAATTTTTTAACATAATTGTCTTGAATTTTTTTAATTAAGAGCTCTCAAAACGGGAATGGAATTTAACCTTCAGTTAAAATAAAATGGAAAAACATTATGAATGTAACTTCTGAAATATTATTTGTTTATAAATGCCATCTTAAAAATAATAAGATAAAACTTCAATTTTTAGTTTGTTGAAATGAGTATCAAAAATAAAAAGCAAATGAATTTATTTCTATTTTTTAATTTGTATTATTTCCGCTAAATACAGGAATAATGGAATAATGACCCGTCTTTAACATTTTTTTATATAAAAAAAAATTCAATTTATATTTAATTGCTAAGGACATATTTTTAAGCATTGAATAAATGTATATTGCCAGATAATAAACAGATCACAGAAGTCGCAAAACAGATGCCAATTTTATTGCAGTTCAAGGGGCGCTGGACCGAGATTTATACAATTTTTATTCAGAAAATCTGGAGATCTTTTTTTTTACAGTAAGATTAGTTAAGTAGGAAAAAAGCATTAAAGAATTGGAACAATATGCATAATATACTATAGGATGGACAAGTTTATTATTCCCCACACATTTTTTTTTCAAATCTTGGAATTAAAATGGATATATTTAAATTAGTTTCCTCTCTTATACCAATTTTTATTAAGTAATAAGATATTTATTTTAAGTGAATTGCCTGAAATATTCGAACTAAAAGCAAATATTTTTCGAGGGAGTATGTACTATCTCTGGTCGCTATCTTAGAGAATTCAAGATATCTTGGCTCCTTTATATGCCAATTCTTTAACACATTGGTTATTGTGATTTTTCTACGATTCCCATCTACTAATTATATCTTTATTGAGGTTAAGAATAGTCAAGAAAGTGTTATCCAATAGATTCAAATTACAAGCTTAAGCCATTCAAAAATGTGTGAGATCAATTTTCTGAATGAATTCACAAGATGAAGGAATTATTACTGACAAAAGGTGAAGATTCAGATTTTTTTTCTATCAACAATCAATTTTTGGTTACTGTAAGAGATATTTTTACGTATAAGAATCAAGTAATAACAATATTTTATGGTGAGTATTATATATATTCAGAAATTAAATATTGAACATCCGTTATAACTCATTAGATCTAATCTAACCCTGGTACACTTTTTCGGATAGAAGATTTATTTAGCCCTGTAACAACAGAAAAAATACTTTCTCCTTTCGATAGCAGGAATTTGAGTGGCTGAAACCACCCTAATGGTTCATATATAATTAAATGATAAATGAGCGTGTTATTGTCTGATTCAATAAGTACGAATCTTAATCACTAAAATTATTCTTAAACAATCCTAACGTCCTGTATTCAGCAATATTGTTTTAGGGCTCAATCAGTTTAAATTTTAAAAAAAAGTTTCAATCTTCTTCGACTACAGCTGATCAATTTATGAAGCTTTGAGTCTCAAAAGTTTAGACTATTTCAGCTGTCGCTTAGAGAAAGCTACGACAAATAGTGACTCCCTTTTTCTAGAGAAAATTAATGTAAATTAGGTTTTAATAATACAGCCCACATACTAGTTTGACATTTTTCATCAATAATTTGTATGTATTTTTATTACAATAAATATTATAATAAAATATATTTACTAAAGATGATAAAAAAAATTAGTAAAATTTATTAAAAGAATCAAATTTTATTATTTTAAATAAATACTGCTAATAATAAAACATAAAGGATTAATTTATTTGTATTTGTAAATAAATTATATTTACTAAGCATGACTTTTCCCTAAATTAAATATTCATTAATTTTATTAAATATGATCAAAAGATTACAGAAATTTAAAAATATGTAATTGCGCTTACAGGTAAAGCGGAATTTATAAATCCTTGTGAATGTAAACAGTGATGAAAACTAAGGAATGACAAGAAACGATGCTAATATATTGTAAGCAATGGATATTATGACGCCTGTGATTTACAAATACTTTCTAATTAAATAGTTCCATCTCTTACAATTAAGTGGTGAGAAAAAGAGAGTCTGCGAAAGTTTTAATTCTTTTGAGAAAAGATACCATCGTTGCAAAATAAATATCCTTGAAATAGCATTTCTGTTTCACCAAAAATAAAATTTTAAATATCCGAAATTATGCGATATTGATCAAATCGCTTAAAACCATGTCATGTGCCATATAATTTTGTGAAAAAAATATTTAAATAGGATAAGAATGTCTTGCAAGTAAATAAGCCAATTTATATTCCGAAATTCTACATACAGCCATAAAACACAAACTTATGTTTTGCATTCTTTACATCCAATCCGAACAATTAAATCTTATGTTTTGCTGTAACAGTATTTCAATAACTCATTGACTAACTCTTATTTGATAATAAGATTTGACTAAATTCAATTGAGCATTTCTGTCCATTGAAAATTCTTGGATACGAGGCAAATTATATTTATCCGGAATTGCAATCATGCTGAATTTGTGAAAGCCGCTAGAAGTATTCCAAGTACAATATTTTACCTTCAAAACATGAATCGGTCAAGTTCAAGGAGTTTCAGAAGTGTCGGAAATGTATTGTTCTTAAAATGATTAAATTTTAACTTTAGGCATTTTAAATATCTAAAATATGAGATGATTAAGATTGATTATATATAAGGTGCTTGGGGAATAGTTTTGATAATATAAGGTTTCCATCAGGCTTGGCCATATTCGGAAATTCATAAAGCAATCGACTACAAAACTTATCATAATACCATTAAATAATTGACAAAAAATTGAAAATTTTATCCCCCACTTTAGCCATTTGGCTGTTCACTGGACATATACATCTCACTAAATTTTTAAAATTAATTCAAATATTTCTTAGGAAAAGTATCATCTGAAGGTGATTTGACCTCGCTCATAAGTTTTGGTTAAAAATCATAAGGAAAAATTCGTCTTATTTAGAACTTATTCTCCTCAATTGTGAACGAAATGACGAGAAAGAATTAAAAAATTATAGTTAAAAGATTAAGAGCAGTTGACAAATTAATTAATCAGAGAATATAATATAGCTAAGTAATTCACTTATTTCTAACTCAAAAACAACTCTAACATTAACCTAAAGTTATTTGCAATTCTAAATTTGCAGAAAATAGCCACTACCGGAAAAAAAATTCGGACATATTTAGAGCCTATTCTCTTCAGTTCTATAGAAAATGAAAAGAACAAGTTTAGAAAAATATATTTAAAGGATTTAGGAAAGTTATACCTGCCCGAAGGCACATGGAAAAAGAAAATTGAATGACCGGAGAGTTGCAAATACAACTCTAACGGGAATAGTGGTTGAGTCCTCAAGACCATCACCAGCCACGGTGCCACAGTTTCTTGAATTAAGAACATCCTGTTATCTATAGGACTAGCCAGATCTTCCACCTACTTATGTGCAATCTGAGTGGCGAGATCCAACCACCATACCGGAAGCATCTCATCCTCTTTTCGTCTTACCTCCCCTCGGGGGGCAGGATTAAGATAAGTCATGCTACTGATATTCGACCCTCCACGAAAGCACTGAATGAGTAAAACTGAATGACCGTACCACCGTAACAACAACACTGGCGGGAATTGTGGTCGAGCTTTAATGGCCACGTGCAACCCTTCCCGTAGGGAGAACGTCTCCTCATCTATGGTAGGGTCAGACCCCAACCTATTATTGTACTATACCGGAAGCATCTGATCCTCAATTACAAGGAGCTCCACCCCGAGGGGGGGTTAAAATTAAGTGACATCGAACTTTTCATTAATCGAAAAAGCTGAGATCACTAAGCAATTCTTGTCTTTTTTAAACCATAAGATAAGTTAAAAGTTATAAGCAATCCCAAAGTTGCAAAAAAAAAAAAAAAAAATAGCCATCATAAGTCAAGATTCAATGTTAAGTTCTGTAAGTGGAGCATACGAAATGAAATCCCTATCTGGTAAGAGTATAATTAAATTTGTATCAGAAACTTAAAACAAATTGCAACGTTATCTGTCAAAAATTTAAATTTGCATTCTGGGTTGAAAAAAAAGTAGCTTAAATGATTATCATTAACAGCCATGGCATTTCCTTCTTTATACAAAATGTCCGTATACGAACACGATTTCAGATTTTAAATTGTCAGAATGATATCTTTCACGAGGATATTTTCTAATATTTGAATATCTGAAAGAATACTACCAATAACGAAATTTGGAATGTTCATGCCTGCTGTTTTTTCGGATCAGTTTGTAGATGTTTACTAATCCTGCTAGGGGAATAAGCAGAAGTTTGATTTGACCTTTTGAAAAAGAATTATTTATATTCCTTTTATTATTATATATTCCTCTTTATTTTATATATTCCTCTATCAGGTTTTAGTTATAGTTTCATCGATTTTACACCCAAATTGTTCTAATACCTATAAATCCCATCACAAGCCAACTCGAGTTATGGCATCGTAAATAATCAAAGTTGAAAAAATAAAGAAAGATTATCTAAAATATCTTTTTTAATACAACTATTATTTAATTCTTTAATGTGTTTGAAAAGATGCAACTAGTTTTATATTAGAATTGCTTGTCTTGTAATACCATTTTATGCTTAACACATTACAGGCGGGGGATCTTGACGAAAGTAGGCTTAGTAACGCGAGATAAATCGCGAGTACTACGTCTCCCGCCTTTAATATGTTAACACTTTCTAAATATACATAATACCGTATTATAAAAGATCTTAATTTAACATTTTTGAATTCTACTGATGTTTCTACTTTCGCTCGGTTCTCACTTTATTCCACAAGAACACAGAAATAAAAGCAAAAGCGAAAAAGAATTATTCAAAGAAGAAACATACCTGATATTTAAAATTTGTGATGTTCACTTTCAAACGATGAAGTAATATCTGCTATAAAAATCACAGTCCCCTCATGTTGGAAATTGGAGATTACACCTTCAATGTACAAGTTTTTAAAACACTAATAATACATAAAGATAACAATTGAAGAATGTTTTTACCCATCTTATGCTGAATCTTCAGATTTGCCAGTCATAATTTGAGTAATGCTGGGTTTACTTTCGGCCAGTTATGCGACAGCACGTTGGCAGCGCAGGCGTATAAAGGGATTGATTTATGTTTGCCACGATTTTATAAGATATATTCAAGAATTCCATGCTTGTCTATAAATTGCTGTTTTGGCTTCCCTGAATATTTTTCACTGCGTATCGTATTAAAATGATAGACATTTAGACAAAAAAAAATGGTAAAAAAAAAATGTCAACCTATCTAAATTTGGAAAATTATAGAAAAGAAATGACATTTAAAATGAAAGAACTCAACCTCGCATCAGTAAAAAGAAAAATGTCGAAATTAATCTATAAGTCATCAATTTTTTCAAGCCAACCCGCAAAATTCTACAAACGCATACGCAGTAAGAAAAAAATTATGTTCAGTGCCATGTGGTTGTCCCGTCCCAACCGAACAGCATTTTTAAACCTTTCTACGCATGCTTTGTCTACTGGCCTTCTTATAACTGGCTGAGTGTAAATCTGGCATAAATCATTGTTCACATAGTGTCTACCTCAGTAACATCACGTGACTGTAATGACAATGGCAAATAGTTGTCTCATCGGAGCAACTTTTTGTCATTTTTCCTTTGATACCACTTGATGTTTTTGAGATGGATGTGACCTTCCAATGCACACAATAGTTTTCCTCATGAAAACATTGTTTTGCAATGGAATATTTAAATCTTTCATCGATTTAAAAAACGGCGTAACAAAGTAATGAGAAGTTGAAGCAGCTGGCTCCAATTGAAAAATTATTGCTAGAGCAGGTTGGCATATTTGATAATAATATGTCTTCAAAAGTCTTCAAACGCAAGCAGCAAAATGTTTAATTATATTCACTGATAGGAAATTTATTAGATTGCAATTAATAGCAAGGATTTAATTAAAATAATTTTAATATGGAAATAGGAATATTTTCTGTTGCTTTTGTCTAAAACGATGCTTAGATTGAACAGCATCTATTTGTCCCATTTAAACTGCTTTTATCAATAGAATTGTTTTTTTTTATTTAAAAAAATGAAAAACATTTATAAGCGATAATATCCACTAGAAATTGAAAGTAAAAATAGATGTTGAGAAAAATTGAAAGAAAAAAAAAGAACACAAATGTAAAATTTGGGTTCAAAAGGTACAAATGCTAAGATCCCAGTTAGTTTGTTAATTGGGTTTTATTGGCGCAAGAGCCATATTTTGGCAAAACTGTGTCAAACTAAGATCACAGAGATTTATATTATATAAATGTAAACAAAGAAAGAAGTGTTGGTATAGAGCATATCTTTATCCGAGTCCAAACACTGTGTTTTAGGGTAAATTTAAAAAATGTTTTAATAATAATAATAAAAAAACATTGATGACATTTGGTAAACTGTGGTTCAAACAGTCTGCCTGATATTTGTTTTAGAACTGTGAAACAAATTTCTTAAGTTATTTTTATCCTACTTAAAGATTTTTTACCTGAAGAAATTAATTACACTTTTACTTCATCTCACATAAAATATGAATAGAGAAAACATTGTATACATTAAAAAATTTGATCCTTTAAAGTCTTGATAACTATCATTACATGTCCCTGCTTTTCAATTTGGCAACTAAGAAAAACAATCTTCAGCTATTCGGATAAAATTTGTTATTTGAATCAATTTTGAAACTGTTTTTAATAAATTTTGTACGAAATCTATTCACAGTATATCGTTCTTTCCAATACCAAGTTGTTGTGAAGTTTACAAAACTTGAAAGTATATCTGTAAATAAAATTTAATGTTCAGAGGCAGCATCAAAGGTGTAGAATTAATCATAAAAGTTTTGGGACACTTAGCTTGAATAACAACAAGACTATATATAGAACTATTTATCACATTAAAATAAAAACAAAATGAATCAAGTCAGATTTTAACATTTAGTGACCAGTTTGCAATGAAAATTTTATTCATATTTTGGAATTATGATTTGATATAGCTTTATAAAGACAATTCAAATGCAAGTAAGAGTCAAAAATGTATTTGGACACTTTTGAAATGAGAAATTCAATAAACATATAGCAACAAATGGAAATGAATTTACTAAAACATTTTTAGACTATTATTTGAAACATAAAAATTTCAATAATCAAAGTTAGTTATAGAAAACTGGTGAGAAAAGAAGATATATCGGTTGATGTGCGAAATCTTGTAATAAATAATTGGAAAAATGGAAAACCCAGTTCGCTATATAGGACATATCTTGAAATTGAATAAGTCAACTATTTTAACATTATTACAAGTTCAAGAAAATAAATAGTTTAAAATAAGCAAAGATCATTGCATCCAAAAATATGAAATTAACGTGATGAGAAGTGGATTATGAAACAAGACTTCTCTAATCCAGAAATTAGTGAAATAAAATTGACTCTGTAATGTAAAAATTACGTTCGAAAAATCTGTAAATAATGAAATTGTCTGAAATGCTTTAAGAAAATATTAATATCATGGCAGAATACGTCAAAGAAAGCATTATATCAGCGAAACAAATCGAAAAGCTAAGTTGGCATTTGCTAAAATGTACATTGTTGGAAAAAAAATCCCAACACTAGGAAGGAGTTGTGCTAGATAAACGAAATTCGATAGGCGTGTTTATACATTTGAAAGATGACGTCGATTCAAGTTTCGAGCCACGCGCGTAAGTGTGGTGCTAGTAGCGACACTATGAACATGCAAATGAGGTTTGCTTTAAATAAGCGCTGTAAGTTTCGTGATAGTTATTTACAGTTGAGATTTGACGTAGTGGGTTAATGTTAATCAAGGATACCTCTGAGAAGACGAAGAAGCCATTATAAAAATCTCACTAAGTTTGAACGATGTCGTGTTCTAGGGCTACGAGAAGTTGGGTTATCTTTCCGCAATATTGCTGAAAGACTTGGCAGGAATGTATCCACTGTGCATGAGTATTGGCGGCAGTGGTCAAGGGAAGGTACTGCCTCAAGAAGACCAGGTTCCGGGCGGCCACGTGGTACTAGTGAGAGGGAAGACCGTCGTATTCGGCGTATGGCTGTGGCTAATCGTACTGCGTCAGCAGCTGAAATTCGAGCTGCAGTTCGCACCACAGTGACACAACGAACTGTTACAAATCGGTTACTTCAAGGACAGCTCCGAGTCACACGCCCTGTACAGTGCATTCCACTGACTCCAAACCACTGCCGTTTGCGACGTGAGTGGTGTCAAGCTAGAGCTCATTGGAGGACGGAGTGGAGATCTGTTGTGTTTTCTGATGAAAGCTGGTTCTGCCTTGGTCGCAGTGATAGCCATTTGTTGGTTAGAAGGAGGCCAGGTGAACGCCTGCTAGTGACCTGTCTGCGGCCTAGACACGCAGGGCCTACTCCTGGAATTATGGTTTGGGGAGCAACTTCGTATGACAGCAGGAGCACTCTCGTGGTTATCCCACACACCCTGACTGGAAATTTGTACGTGAGTCTAGTTATACAACCTGTTGTGCTGCCATTCATGAACAGCATTCAAGGGGTCATTTTCCAACAGGATAACGCTCGCCCTCATACCGCTGTTGTAACCCAACATGCTCTACATAGTGTCGACATGTTGCCTTGGCCTGCTAGATCACCAGATTCTTCTCCAATCGAGCACGTATGGGACATCATTGGACGACAACTCCAGCGTCATCCACAACCAGCATTAACCGTCTCTGCATTGACCGCCCAAGTGCAACAGACATGGAACTCCATCCCACAAACGGATATCCGACACCTGTACGACACAATGCATGCACGTTTGCATGCTTGCATTCAAAATTCAGTTGGTTACACCGGTTACTAATGTACCAACATTTCACATTTGAAATGGCTCTTCTCGCCAATTGCTCTACCTGTGATCTTGAAACTTTAATCAATTAAATATGTTACCTAGACAAATGTATTCCTAAAATTTCATTACTGTACAATAATTTTTTCTTGGTGTTAGGATTTTTTTTCCATCAGTGTATGTAAAGTAACCAAAAGAATTTTGGAAAATGTCCTTTTTTTTCATGAATGCCAATATAACATTTTCAGACAGGATTTCAAGCAAAAAGTTTGGTGGAAATCGAATACATGAATATAACATCAAAAATTTTAGACTTTAATCTTATTGAATATGTATAGAATTATTTGAAGCAAAATCTATAGAAATATAATATTTCTAATAAGTAGGGATTAAGAAAATATATTTTCGAAGTGAGGGCCAAAATCGATGGGTTATTTTGCAAAAAATTAATCCGTGCCAAATAGTGTATGAGATGTTATAAAAAGTAAAGGCAGCCCATCAATATATTATTTTTTAAGTTTGAACTGTTTTTCCATTACTTATTGGGAAGTGTCCCAATAATTTTTGAGCACATTATTTTATTTTATTTATTTTGAATTATAACTATAATTGCATTCATATGAGAGTTTTGCTTGAATTATATATATATATATTGCTTGACAGTCAATTAATCTATAACTTTCTTAAGTACGTAAAAGTGACGAATTACAAATATATGAAGATTTGGATTAATGGGATTTGAAATACAGGTTAAATAACTAAAATGGAGATTGTAATTTTATCAGATTTAGAAAGAAATTCGTTTAGAACTGATTTTCGGTTGGTCTGTATCTAAGCGGGTATGTAACAAAATCGGCGTTAAAAATTTTAAATAAATGAAATTTAACATGTGACCTGTTACTAAATTTATATTTAAAACCTGAGTTTCAATCGTTAGTTTGGTTTTCTTTATTCAGCTACGTAACATAAAGGACTAATATAAAGATTATGAAAATAATAATCTGAGTACTTACAGCTTTCATGGCCTATATAAAGTCTTCTATATAAGGGAGAGAATGATGATATTATTTTGAATAAGAGCGATGTCCTTCGGAAAGTTAGGGAAAATTATTTGAATTTTTTTGTAAACATATAAAATACAATTTTTTTATATTAAATTTTTATTAAATATATTTTTATATTATTGTGGTTTGAAATTTTCATGTGATCAAACGTTTGCAATCTCCTCTTGTAGCAATGATTTTGTTTTCTCGAGCTGTTTTTAACTTCATAAAGTCTACTGTTTCTAAACTTTTTAATTCTAAGACAGCCGTTGAATGAGGCAAAAATATTTCAGCATTTCTTGTGTACAAAGTATAAAAAAGTACTAAATTCATCGAAAAAATTCTATCTTGAAAATTTTAATACATATTCATCTCCACGTTTCAGAATACTTTGAGTACAAAGAAATAAATCTTTGGTATTGAGCCTGTCTCTATGGCAATATGATGATTCAAAAATGGTTTGAGCTAAACGAAGCTAAGCTTGGTATATGGGCTTGAGATCAAAATTGTATATTTTCATGAAATTTTAAAAGTTCCAACTGTTTGACTTTCCATGTATAAGTAAACTCGAAGATGTCAAAATGTAAAGAACTAGTTTGATAAAATTCGGTGTACATATTTAGCATCTAAAAATTTATAATTTTTATAAAATACTGAACCAAATCTACCAACTGGTTGAGCATTTCTCAATATGTGCTCTTGCGTGCATGTAACTATAAAAATTCTTGAACCCAGTGCCTTAAATGAATCAAATTCAATATTTAAGCTTGTGACAACAACTATATCTTTATATTAAATTTTATTTTCAATCTGATGATAAAAAGGGAGTCCAAAATATATATCAGTATAATAGATGTATAATTCGTATAATAATGTCGTGTCCGTGTTGACACGGAAAATGGATGCAGTGGCTCCAGAGATAAAAGACATCTGAGCACCCGAAGGCAGGAGTCTGATTTTTAGCTCAAATGAAGATGATACACATATTCATAACCCATTTTTACTGGGGAGGAATCATTCACACATCTCACAGATAGAGCACAAAGGAAGAACAACCATGCCCGAACCAGGACGCCCAGATCACAAGGAAGATGCGCTAGCCCTAAGCTAGGATGCCGACTGTACAATAGATATATTGTACAAAAAATAGACATATTTTGATGTATGTGTGAGCTAAGTCTGTTAATAAATTGAACATCTGTACTTTCGCATGCATGTAAAGGCAGTATTCATAAACGTAATGATTTAAATTACTGAACTCCAGTATACGAGCTAGGGATTATATCTATAGATTTCTATTCAATTTTATTTTCAAACTGCCTACAAAAATGAGTCCAAAGTACATATCCGTACAGCAGATTCCTTAAAAATAAGAGATTAAGGCTAAATATTCATATTTCTTGTTAACTGCTCAGAAATATAAATCAAGTCTTTTTGAGGCTTTACCCAAAATCCATAATTTTGTGCGGGACCAAGAGTAAAAAGAATTTATCGGAGAAAAGTCGTGAAACCTTTAAGGTGACCACTTCTACTGGTTCTTCTATCATCACCTTATTTACATACCTCTACATACTTTTTGCATACCTCCTTCAAAGAGAAATTTCAATTTCTCCCTTCTTAAAGTAATATTTTCTTGAAATATAATGCAGTTTCTATTCACCACAGCCCGTGGAAATAATAATAAGATTCCTAATTAATAACCTTTGAAATGAGAAAACCGAAACACAATTGAATCTTATTCCCCGCATAAGAACATTAAAACAAAGAGCCGATGCTGTTTTGTGGCGATAAATACAAAAAGAATGACTTCAATTAAAAGTTGGTGCTTAGGAAAGCAGATTATTTCGGTGAATGGGAAGTAATTACTGAAGAAGGGGGTAAACGAATACGACTTGTGACCCCCCCTCACACTGGTTTTCCGGCTTTTGTCCTTACTTGGCATCTTTTAAAATCTTTTTATGTTTGCTGTTAAAAGTGTAATAAAGATAGGAAAGCATCTGTCGAAGCATTTCTTATCCGCTTAAATTTTCTAATTGAATAAGCTCTTGTTTATTGAATGCAAAGGATGATGTATCTTGTTTTAATGTTAATATTGGCTTTTATCTTTTGATTGACATTGTATCGAAAGAATAAAAAGGAGAAACGGAAATTCACAGGAAAGCTACCTTACCATTCGTTTAAACTGCTGGTCAAGATATGAAGGAAATTAATGATACTCTAGCAATTATTGGTTTATTTGAAATTTTATATATGTTGTTATATTCATAGGAAAGATAGTGTTTAATTATTTTTATCAAAGTGAATTGAAATGATATATTGTTTTAATAAATTGTAACTCAAAAATATTTAGAAGATATGTTAGATGTGTTTTTTTTATTACGATTTATGAATAAAAAGAAGATTGTTTACTAAAATTTTTGAACATGAAAACTATTTTTCACATTTTAAATTTATTTTAATTAAAAAAGTCTTTACAAGTAGATATGGATGTGGAAACCATTTTGGTCGAAGCCTAATGGTCAATTTTGGTCGATATGTAGTGGTCAACATTTACTTGCTGGGTGCTGTTAGCTGTAGTGTTCTATCCTGTGTTCGTTTCAGCAGTAAATGTTTCATCTATGTGCTCGTGTTCCTTGTGTTAATAAACGATTTCGTTATTTTCTACTGAGGTCTGCTAACTGTGATTTCACACCATACGCTCACAACGAAGAAACCCGGGGAAATTCATAACAATATTTGTCTTGAATTTAAA
This sequence comes from Argiope trifasciata, assembly GCA_026543055.1. Classification (NCBI taxonomy): domain Eukaryota; kingdom Metazoa; phylum Arthropoda; class Arachnida; order Araneae; family Araneidae; genus Argiope; species Argiope trifasciata. The sequence continues at coordinate 15,028 of JAPMOQ010015475.1, read as the reverse complement.
AGTAAAGGAAAAAACATATTATAAATTCTATAACATGCCTTTTCATTTAGCCTTATAATTTCAAGAGCACATGAATTTTATAGATATAACATCATGAAAGGAGCCAAAATACTTAATTTTTTGAAAGAAATAAAACATTTCCTAATTCTTTTTTCTGAGAAATCCTATAGCATATGTCTTCTTTCACAACCAGAGTATCAATAGTCTAAATTAAAGAGAGCTCATGAACCTTAGATATATCATCACAGGCTGCCTGTAATTCACCGTTTTGAGTGTTTTATAATTCTATACTAATAAAAAAAGCGCGTATGTGTGTGTTCATGTAATTTTTTTGAATTGAGACAATTTGCGTTCTAAGGATAGTAATGATCTTAAGAAAGTTTCCCAAAGTCGTATCATGAGAACTTTTATAAAAAGGCGTCTTTCTGTAAAGAATCTATCTATAAAAACTGAGAAATTCTAAAATACCATCATTTAAATATTAGTTATATATATATAATCCTTTTCCCAAAAGAATGTAGAGTTGAAAACTGAAAGAGGGCCACTAAAAGGAGCTTTATTTTTGTGAATTAAGCAAACAAAATGGATGCACAAGATAAAATGTACAGGGCGTCTATCAATTATTTACACAATTTTATATAATTTTATAATAATTTAATCCAAAATGACTTTTTAGGATAAGACAGAAATGCTATTTAACATAATATTAGCGAAAGAAAATCACCTTTATGTCCCCTCCTTCTATTCCTTTTCTAATTTAAAATAAATACACTACTGGTGAAAGCTATTACAAGTTTCAGAAATTTCACTCTTTTTCAAGAATAAGTATCTCAAAAGCAAAACCACTTTTTCATTTAAAGTGATATTTTCAAGTATAAATAGAGAGGAAAAGTTTCTAGCTATTGTGCCATCCATTGTGAAGCAATAGTCAACAACAATTGCATCTTAGCGGTAATTTATCATAAAATAGCTCTGACTGCGAAGGATTTCATTTCGTTTATTGCGTTGTCGAGGTAGGTTCGTTGTGGATTGCTTTTCAGCTTAAACTGTTCCTTTCTTTTTAAAACGTGATTAACTCATGAGTAGCTGAGGATATTATTTTAATGCACCAACGAAATATTACAAATGCTAGAATTGTTCGTTGGTGAAACTGCAGTGAGTCGGCAGTTTCACTCCTCATATAGAGACTCAAAATCGAAGAAACCGTAGATAGAAAGCCAAGCAGTGGTCTTCCAAGGTTATTTTCTAAATGCGCTTTTGCTATATTGACGCGATTATACCGTAAAAATGAATTTGCTTGTTCTGCTTTACTTTCAAGAGAATGGAATTCTGAAAAATGAATGCCAAAGTGCACAAAAATTAGATAATTTTGGAATGGAAAGCAGTTGTATTCAGAGTTTTAAAAATAAAGACGTTTGTCATAAAACAAAGGAGAGCATGTGGTCAGAAAGTTTGGTCCATACATCAAAACACCCAGAAAGCGCAACAGTGTGATTGTGCATGTCATATCAGTCAGATAGACGTTGACTGATATGACATGCAACCCCATATCAGTCATCATTTTGAACATGAATCGTAAATGGTGACAGGTATGCTGCCGTGTGAAGGATTAATTATTTTGTAGTGCACGTAACAGACAAACTTTAGAATTAAGTATAAGGCAGACAAACTTTGCAATTAATTATAAATTTCAGTTAAGTTCAAATCTGATCTCGATATCGAAACATTCATTATTGTTGGTTAAGACTGAATTTGCAAAATATGACATTAATGTATGTTCTCGTCTAGCCGGAAAACTCGTCAGATTAAAACCCTATTGAGAATTTAAGGATTATAATGGGAAAGAAAATAACCGAGAATAATCTTAGAGCAAAATGAGAACTTCAGGAAACTATAATTAAAGTTTGACGCTATGAAATACCGAAAGAAGTGCTAAAGACCTTGTGGATTCCATACCAGAAAGAGTGACAGTTGTAATCGAAGTCAGAGGCGGACCAACCAAATATTAAATCCCTTTAAATTAACTGGAATTCTTTTATCATCTTTTCTGATCAAAAGGACTTGACATTTTTTCTTTACATCCTTTTATTCTGGGGAACCGAAATGGATTCCGATTTTCATTATCTGTACATTTTTTTTTGCATTTCATTCTTTTTGAAATTAAATAATTTTTTATTCAATAATGTAATTATATCTTGTTTTTAGACTAATTTAACATATTGATGTGTAAAATTTCACTTTAAATTATATCCATATATAACTTTAGGGGGGGGGTATTCTTGGTAAAACGTGAAATTTCTCAAACTTGCAGTACTTTTGACGAGTAGTGAATACTCATCTTTTGAGAATAGCTTTCGCTATATCGAATTCACAAATAGAAAATCTTAACGTTGAACCCAGTTTTGAGGCTTATTAAGTTTCGTTCCTTTTTACTCTTTCTGTTTATCGTTTTTTAACAATCAAAATATACCATTCATGAATGGAAGAATAAGGCAGAGATGGTTGGTATTCCAAAAGTTTAAAAAGAAAGAAAGTGGATTCCACATTTGAAAATAGATAGAATTAATCTTTTCAAAGTTCTTTTTTCCCTCTCTTTTTTTAGTTTGGATTTTTGAAACTTCAATCACATATTCTATTGCGAGTGGAAAGAAATTCAAAGATGCTAGGAAACAAATTCCTTCTTTCCAATCATAGCGTTTGGATTTTTTCTTTTATAATAGAGAAAAATCTTTATTTTTAATTTTTTCCTCCATTTTCTATGGTTTGTTTTGTTTTTGCTTGTGCGTCAGTCCGGAGCTATTCTCGCTAAGATTCAAATTTAGAAAAGTATCCACAGAAGCTCCTTTTTTCTTTAATTGCTTCAGTTTTCTTATCATGAAAAAAAAAGTTTTATTCTTAGTTATGAAAAACTAGAATTATTAAGTTCAGATTTATTATGAGAACTGGACTTATTATGAAAACTCTTATTGAGTTTTTCCCACTTCATCTAATTTTCAACTGGATTTAAGAATTTGCAATAAAATATTAGGAGTTTTTAATCAGCATTTTAGTTAGTTTTAAAGACCAAATGGATATATTTATTTAGTTTTGAATATTAATTTTTTATCACATTATAATTGATAATGTTTCAAAGGAGTCTGTTGTAAACACTTTTTTTCAAAACGATATTTGTTGTTTTATACAAATCTATTTCTGTCATTTGCCTAAGAATTTCTGCCTAAATTTTTTCATAGAAACTGATGCTGATAAAAAATTATTTTAGTTGTATTTGCTTTGAATTTCGAAGAAATAGGACGGCATTTTAAGGTGAATGTATCATGAACCATAATCAAAAGCGGAAGATGGCATTTCTTTTAATATTGTTTTTAAATATGATTTTCTATCAGCATCATGCCATGAACCTGGAATTGTGTCACGAAATTGAATATTTCCGGTTCTAAAAACAGGAAATTATTAAGCTGCCGCGGATCTACAGTTGAATGACCAAAAATGTAGAAGTAACAAATAATAATAATAAAAAAAAATTACTTTTCAATTCCTACGTAAGTCATCAAAGAAATTTTTTTATTTTGATTACTTTTTAATAAATAATTATAAAATATTTTTAATTATAAAAAAATATTGATTTCCGCAAGAATAGAACTCGTATTCTTCACCTTCACGTGAAAAATACTAAAATTCTTGCATTTTATCGATTGAGATAATGCCTGTTGATTTCAACTTTCAATGAAAACTGCTAAAACTTTAAAGAATTAAATATGAATGAAATATTATGAATGAATTAATATTTGGAAAAATTGTATTAACATCAAGTTCCAAAAATTTATTGGAACTCGAGTGGGTGATTAAAATGTATTTTATTATCTATCGAAAAAGTGTTTCCCGGATTTTGTATGGCAATACCATATGCCTTGTATGGTAACATTTACGAAAGATTAACGTTTGGCAGGCAATTTAGCCTTTTTACTAAATCTATCGTGAAATCCATGATATTTAATTCCTGAAATCTGGCCAGTAGTATCTATAAGTTAAGTTTTAAAAGTTTTTTTTTTTTTTTTTTTTTTTTTTTTTTTTTTTTTTTTTT
>JAPMOQ010015474.1:42409-58215 GCA_026543055.1 Argiope trifasciata | reverse complement strand
TACTTTAAGTGAAATATTTTCCATTGCCCATTAAAAAATTCTATATTAGTTTCCATATTTTTTTCTATATTTTTTATATAGTTTCTATATTTTCTATATTTTTCTTTAATGAGTTTGAATATTTCATAAAATTATCTTATTAAGAGAATGTAAGTGTATATCTGAAACATTTTTTGAAAGATAAACTAAAAAAATGCGATTTCAAAAATCGAAATTAAAAGATATATTTATTAATATTTTATTTCCTTGTTTTAAATTTGTGTGGAATTTTAGAAGCATTTAACGAGTACCTTTTTAGGAACCTTTTTATAAAGATATTTGTTCGTCATAAGGGTAAAAAACGATGATGAATGTTTCTCCCATCACTTCGAAAATGATCATAACATGGAACGTATTTTTTGACTGGCCGACTGTCAATGGAAATGCGCCAAAAATATGATATTAATGAATTGTGTCTTTTCGGTTTTCAACATCCGAGTAGAGAATAAAATGGAATTCATCCAAGGAAGAAAAGTAATCTCTTTTATCTGGTGGATATTAAGCATTTGAGAAGTCTAAAGCTTTGAGAAAAATCCCTGTGGTAAATATTTCTCTTGACTGAAGATGAAAATTTTTTTATTGAAATATTTTTTATTGAGGTATTTGAGATAAAAGTATCACTTTCATAGGTTATAAATATTATCACCCTTATTGTTAAGATGAAAATGATTCAATTTTTTATTATGTTACAAAACGTAATTTTGCCATTATGAATTTTGATTTATTTTGTAGTATTACTGCATAATAAATAACGTTCTTAAAGTCGCCAATGGAGGTTTTAAACGGCCAATGGAAAGATGAGCTCTACGAATTATCATAAACAACATAAAATAGTCTTTGGAGAGACTTGGATTGTACTTTTTAAAAGCCTCTCAAGCAGTCATAGACTGTAATCGGAGTGAGCTATTTTTTGAAGACGTCTGTCAAGAACATTCAGTACCAAACACTTGGAAGTTGTATGCCATAAAAGAATACATTCTGGGTCCATGGTCTTTAACTAGAGTACCAGTATTGGGAGTACATATTGGTAAGGATTTCAACATATTTGTAAAAGGCAGTATAAATTAACAGGAATGTTGCCATACCTGCGACAATCATTTCTTACTATAATACTAGAGGAGAAATCTGGGTCCCTAATACACATCTTGAAAAACCGATTATTCCTAAAGGAATGTGCATCGGTTATGCTGAATATCTAGATGAAAATTATTTATGCGCACTAATGGAGGAACAAAATGGTTGTAATCCCTTGAAAAAGACATCCGAGACTCTTATCGATTATTCTCTTATTCTCGCAGATGAATTGAGTGAGAAACAAAAAGACGAATCTGTGAAGCTTCTGAAGCAGTTTTCTGATATATTTACCGAAAAGAACAAATCTAAAATCATACAGATGTAAATCATCATCATCAAACATCGAATTAATGCAGGTGGTTAGACAAAGAGCTTACCAAGTATTACTAAACGAAAAGCGCATAATTCATAAAAGAGTGAAAAAATGCTTGAGAATGGTATAATACAACCATTGAAAGTCCATGGTGAGCTCCAGTGGTTCTTGTGAAGAAAAGAAATGGCAAAGGGCGTTTTTGAGTAGATTATCTTCGGTTGAACAAGATCATTAAAAAATATGTTTATCCTCTATCTCGGATTAACGATACACTTGATAGTTTAAAAGGAGCCTCATTCTTTTCTTCCATTGACTTATGTTCTGGTTACAGGCAGATCGAAGTAAATAAAACTGATAGAAAAAAGACGTCTTTCGTCACTCCAGTAGGTTTATACGAATTTAAAGTCACGTCATTTGGACTGTGCAATGTGCTTGCGACATTTGAGAGAATGATGGACTGTCTTTTAAGCCATCTAAAGTAGAAGGTTTGCCTTTGTTATCTCGGCGGTATCATCGTGTTTTCAGAGACATTTGAAGACCACCTTACCCGGTTAACAGTTTGAAGTATATTCAAGAAGCAGGTTTTATACTCAATCTAAAGAAGTTCATTTTATATGCTCGAGAAGATAGAGTTCTAGGCCATCTTGTATCCAGAGAAGGTGTCAGACCGGATCCTAAAAACGTGAGAGTTGTCAGCATTTTTTCAGTTCCGAAAAACGTGCATAACATAAGAGGATTTCTGGGTCTCTGTTTCTATTTCCAAAGATTTATTAAAGGATTTTGCTGCCAAGCTGAAGCATTGCAACTTTTGTTTAAAGGTAGTGCGAAATTTAAGTGGGGTTCTCGAGAAATGGACGCGTTTAACTATCTGAAAAGAGCATTTATTTCTTGTTCCAGTATTAGGAATGTACGATGAAAACACTCCTACGGAAATTCATATGTATACTAGCGGCTAAGGTGTTAGAACAGTTTTGGTTCAGATACAAGATGAAATCTAAAAAATCATAGTACATGGGTTTAGAACCTTGAAGAAAGCAGAAAAAAATTATTTTACCTTTGAAAGAGAATTTTCGCCATAGTATGAGATAGAAAGAAATTCTGTCTATACCTTTTTGGGAGGCATTTCCCTGTTTATACCGATCATCATTCTCTCTGCTGACTCATGCGTCTCAAGGATCCTTCGGTGCGACTCGTCAGGTGGCCACTTCGACTTCAAAGAATATGGCTTTTCTATAAGGTACAAAATCGGCAGGAAATGTAAGGACGCTGACACACTCTCGAGAAATTCAATTGGGATAAGTTTTTACTTGAAGAAGTTTTATTGAGACATGTAGCTCTTCGAAAAATCCCAGACAGGTTGAAGATCTTAGAGTCGAAACTAGTTTCATCCCTTATCGCACTGAGTAGTATCAACCCTCCCAAAACAACAACATGTCACCCACAGATAAATGGATTGGCGGAATGCATTAATAAAACCTTAACTGATATGTATGTCGATACAGAACATAAATATTGGGATGAAACCTTACCATTCGTAACATTTGCGTGTAATACTGCAAAGCAAGAAACCACTAGTTTCACACCCTTGTGACCGGTGGTTGGTGGGTTCTAATTAAAATGAGCCTTCTTGTGTAACAATAATTTATTATTAAAACATATAAGGTTACGTTGCACACAGACACAAAACAGAGAGTGGACAAAAACACGTCAACACATAACGATAACAGAGGCTTAACTGACTGTCTCTCTAAGCACTCGCCAGAGGGCGGCACGTAATGAGTTAATCATAGTGTAGGGGGAAAGAGTGCTACACCCTTCAATTTACGGCATAAACTGGTAGATGAGACAACTCTGGACACATTATTACCATTCTGTCCTGACAACAGGGGCGATAATTATACGCCAAATATTATTTCTATAACTGAAGAATCAAGACAATTGGCCAGAATGCGGATTCTGAAATCTCAAGATAAGGATTATGACTCTAAGCATTGAATGGTATTCTATGCCCCGGGAGATCTCGAGTGGATTTATATTTCTGTGCAAAAAGTCGGTCTCTTCGAAAAGTTTTTGGGAAAGTATTTTTGCCAATATCAAGGGTTTCACCATTTATCAGATGTGACTTATGAAGTTCAAAACTTTGATCCTTCCTCTAGAAGAAGAAAACAAAAATATACAGTGCATGTTTTGCCCATGAAGCATTATTATGATTCAGATGTGCAAACTCTAAATGAGGATGAACAAAAACAAGAGGGTATTAGTGGGAAAGAAAACTTGTACACTGAACCCATGATTCGAGCCCGAATGAAAGCTCTTAATACAGCTTGATTTTTTTGACATAGTTGCTTTTCTTTTAAGAGGAGAGTAATGTCGTGAAAAGGAAGATCGGTACATAGTTAGTATGCCTAAGAGGTTAAGCTCGTTTGCGAACTACAAGGTCGGGTGTTCGAATTCTTGCCAACAGCATTGTATCGAAAGTTGAACTTTAATTTAAAATTATTATAATTATTCATTTATTATTGTTCTAGATGCTTCTAGAACTTTCTACGAGTTTCTTTGTAATTCCAGAATTTCCTACATGGTACAAATTCGGAGTTCCAGAAGCAGTGGTAGCAGTTCTTCGCTTGCATGTTTCGAATTACATCAAGCTAATAAATTTGATACAGCATTCCCCTGTCACTTGCTATTCTTTGCATCTTCATGACAATATTTTAAAGGGATCCTTTTAGTTTGTTCCAAAAATATCACAATTAAATATCATTCTATCGTATTATAATAACTGCTTCTTCTTCAAGAATTTGGCATAGAAAATTTTACAATCACTTATAAAAGGTTAAAACTAAAACATGTCTAACAAATATAAAGTGTTTTCTTGCAAGTTAGGTAATTAAAATTGTTACAACTATTTTTTATTAAGTATACGGGTTCTAATCAAAAGCAATTTTTATTTTATTCTGATTTCATAAGAAAAAGTAAATATTTGGGCTTTTCAAACTTACTGTAATTAAAAGTTAAATCTTTTTTCAAATAGATAAGCTTCAGAAAAGTGAAAGCATGTTTACTTGCTTGGCCTTTTTAGAATTTAGCACTAATTGATGGAAATGTAGGCATGCTTCTTCAGCAACTTAAAATATTATTTATGTAATTAAAAATTGTCAAATCCCATTTAAAGAAAGAAAACGAGGATTTAATATGCTGCTTTATTTATTTATTATTATTATTTGTTGCTTTATTAGTTTTAGATCATTCTTAAACTCAAAAAGTAGCATTTTAATGACAGTTATTTTTTATTTCGAATAACTGCATTTGTATTATTTCTTCAAAATTTATAAGCTAAATCTTTGCCTTTCTGAGAGTGGACATTCCAATTCATATTTCATTCATTCCTTTCTTATTGGACATTCCAATAAATTAATAATTCACAATCTTTATTGAATGGCAAAATATACTGCAGATCACTTTCAATTAGTATAACATTTAAGTTGTATAGATAATTTTAAGCAGCCATTAAAATAAGTAACGATGGAAATAAAAAAAAAAGCTCTTGCCTTTAGCAAAAATGTTAATATTAACTTATGTTTATAATATTATATTTTATATATAACCCAGATTTCAAAGTATTTCTGCATATATTGATTAGACAATTTAAAATAATTACAATCCTTTTTCAGAAAATAAAATCTTTCAAAATTGATGAAATGAACATTAAAAGATAACTTAACACCAATAACAATCTGTATCTTTCAAATTTATTTTTCCAAGCCTAAATAGAATTTAAAGTTGTTTTTTTCTGTATTAGAAAACTTTATACTGAAGAATAAGATAAACTTTCTCTATGAAGTGATGTTTAAGAGATGTTAAGTGATTCTTGAATTACAACTTTAGTTTAGATTAATTTTTTGTATTACTCAAGTGCCGAAATAAATCATGCTCAGCTAAATACAAAACAAATTTTAAATTATTCTATCACTTCTATTTTAAAACAATTTACCAAATCATTGTTCCAAATAATTGAATCTTCAAACGTTTAAATTGAATGCAATGTAGTGAAGAGTTCCCCACAAAGTAATTTTAAGTTAACCAAAGTCATGTGGTTGGCATTTGCTTTTTAAAAAACGATTACAGATACACAAATTTTTTTAATGAATATTAGTTTTCTTTGAAATAAGATCATTTCAATTAGATGAAAAAACAAAAACCAATTAAATAAACAGTCAAAAATGTATTTACATGAATTTAATCATTTTGTAATTTTAATCTTTTTTAAACAAACAATACAAATAAAAATATGTTGATAAAAAGAAATATTACTGGATTATTGATGTCATTTTTTGATATTCTTATAATTAGTGCACAAAAATTGGTAGTTAATTAATTAAATTTCCAGTTTTCCTTTTAAATGCATCCTCATATTAATGTCAAATGGCTTTTCTTTTCATGTTGCTATTTTGAAATGCTTCTGATATAACATAACTGTCTTGGCATGATCGTTAGTAACATTAGAGCATTAAAAAAAGAACTAATGAATTATTCATTTGTTCCTCATGAAAAACAATATTGTTATAATCAATGTTTTGAATCAATTGGCCTCCAACATCTTACCTCATGAAATTCAAGAAAAGCTTCTTCTAACGCATAAGCAAAATAAGTCATTCTGTAAGTATAGATAGCATGAATCATTCCAAATGTGTTCAAACAATGTCTATTCTAAATTCGGTGATCCTCCCAGAGTTCGAAAAATTCCCATGCATATTTAACGCCGAATGCCATACCACGGCTGCTCATAAAATTTCAAAATAACTTTATCTGTATCTATCCATCATTTGCCTTTGTGGTTTAGCAGTTATTTTGAAATCACCATTTTGTAAGGGATGAATAAACATCTTTTCATGATTTCTAATATTTGCTGTACATGAAGAATGAAAGAACTATATTATCAATAAGTGTTTTAAATTACTTAAACGTGAATCGAAAATGAAGCTTTGATGTTGAAAGGCATTTTAAAACACCAGATATTCATATGACAATACTCAAAACTGAATGCATTTGCAACTACCTGATTTCAAGAAATTAAGGAATTTTTCTGAAAGATATTTAAAGAAATGTTAGTGAAAAAGTGTTTCCTATGAAAATAAGGCAAAACCGGCTTGCGATAATGCAAATAAGACTTGTTGAAATATTTAAAACTTTTTGGAATATGAAGCATCAGGAAATGAAAATGCAATAAAATCAAAAATATTTAGGTATTTTTTTTATTTCCAGCTTATGCAATTTTGTGTTGGATTCTGCTTAGTTTCTTTCATATTACCTGGTCATGCGGATGCCATTTCCTTTATCTAGCATGATTCTTATTGCTATATATGAGCATCATAATAGGATTCTATACATAGGTCAAGCTTATATGAATTTTAATGGATCGGAACAATAATGAAATTGTTACGGAATTTCACCACCAGATTCGTTTGTGTTTAGCGTATGTATGGCGTGAAAAACACAATCAGCAGACCTCAGTAGAAGACAATTACGATGTTTATTTACACGAAAACAGTGCAGCGCAAAGATGACAAATATGTGTATAAAAAAGAAATACACAGAACAACACACAACAGCCCTCTAAAGCAAAGGGTAGCAAACAAGTAGAAATACAAAAGTAACAACGTCTACAACACACAAAGCGGCAAGTTTGAGCAGAAGTTTCTCGGAGCTTCTCTCTAAGGGTTCTCTAGAAGGCTGTAATACTCATCTGCCTCTTCTGGTTTAGCTGTAGACTCATTAGTACACACAAGACTGGTAGCTCAATTCACCACGATTAGACATCCATGACTACTCGATGACATGCCGACCTCTTGGAGTTCCCGAAAGGCGGGGAGGGAATCTACTAGAACAAACAGGCCTATATCGGCTCCTAGTAGAAGAATCGAAGTTTTGGAATTATCAAAGTTTGGAATATTATTTTGTCCCCGAAATTCAAGATAGTCGCCAAGTTTATCACCGAGATCTGGGATCAATAATATGACACTCGGGCACAGTCCATTACAGATGAGAGTAAAACGGTCTTTCTTAAGCTGATTATTCATGAGGTGAATCAATATTGTAGGTTCGTGAAAACATATTTTCCACTTGATTTAGCTATTAGTATGTGAAACCAACCTTCTCCATGTAAACAAAATGCACTATAAAAAATAAATATATGAAACATTCTGAAAATTTGGGCAAGGTCTTTAAATATTTGCACTTATTTTTATTCAATATTTATTATACAAAGTGAATATTAAATAAGTAATTAATTTCAAATATCTGAAAATGAAATATAAATGTACGAGGGATATTCTTAATGGCTAAATAAAAATTTAAATATTTAAATTAACTATGATACTAATAATAAATAAATTAATAATTAATAAAAAATTAAATAGAATTAATTACAAATAATTAATATTAATTAATTATTTGTAATTATTAATTAATAATAATTAATTAATTACAAAATTAATTATACTAAATTAATTACAAAAGTACTTTAATCTCTAAAGGCAGTAGAATATTAAAACTAATATGAAGAAATAATTTATGATTGAAAACATTAGATTAATAAAATTTAATAAATGTCTGTGATTTTGTACACTGACGGAAAAAAATCCCAACACCAAGAAAAAATTATTGTACAATAATGAAATTTTAGGAATACATTTGTCTGGGTAACATATTTAATTGATTAAAGTTTCAAGATCACAGGTAGAGAAATTGGCGAAAAGAGCCATTTCAAATGTGAAATGTTGGTACATTAGTCACCTGTGTAACCGCCAGAATTTTGAATGCAAGCATGCAAAAGTGCTTGCATTGTGTCGTACAGGTGTCGGATATCAGTTTGTGGGATGGATTTCCATGCCTGTTGCACTTGGGCGGTCAATGCAGGCAAGATTAATGCTGGTTGTGGAGTTGTCGTCCAATGATGTCCCATACGTGCTTGATTGGAGAAAGATCTGGTGATCTAGCAGGCCAAGGCAACATGTTGACACTATGTAGAGTATGTTGGGTTACAACAGTGGTATGAGGGTGAGCGTTATTCTGTTGGAAAACACCTCCTTGAATGCTGTTCATGAATGGCAGCAGAGCAGGTTGTATCACTAGACTGACGTACAAATTTGCAGTCAGGGTGCGTGGGATACCCACGAGAGTGCTCCTGCTGTCATACGGAATTGCTCCCCAAACAATAACTCCAGGAGTAGGCCCTGTGTGTCTAGGCCACAGACAGGTCACTAGCATGCGTTCACCTGGCCTTCTTCTAACCAACAAATGGCTATCACTGCGATCAAGGCAGAACCGGCTTCCATCAGAAAACACAACAGATCTCCACTCCGTCCTCCAATGAGCTCTAGCTTGACACCACTCACGTCGCAAACGGCAGTGATTTGGAGTCAGTGGAATGCACTGTACAGGGCGTCTGGATCGGAGCTGTCCTTGAAGTAACCGATTTGTAACAGTTCGTTGTGTCACTGTGGTGCCAACTGCAGCTCGAATTTCAGCTGCAGACGCAGTACGATTAGCCACAGCCATACGCAGAATACGACGGTCTTCCCTCTCAGTAGTACCACGTGGCCGCCCGGAACCTGGTCTTCTTGAGGCAATATCTTCCCTTAACCACTGCCGCCAACACTCATGCACAGTTTATACATTCCTGCCAAGTCTTTCAGCAATATCGCGGAAAGAAAACTCGCCTTCTCGTAGCCCTACAACACGACCTCGTTCAAACTCAGTGAGCTGTTGATAATGGCTTCTTCGTCTTCTCAGAGGTATCCTTGATTAACATTAACCCACTACGTCAAATCTCAACTGTAAATAACGATCACGAACCTTACAGCGCTTATTTAAAGCAAACCTCATTTGCGTGTTCATAGTGTCGCTACTAGCGCCACACTTAAGCGCGTAGCTCGAAATTTGAATCGTCGTCATCTTTCAGATGTATAAACACGCCTACCAAATTTCGTTTATCTAGCACAGCTCCTTCCTAGTGTTGGATTTTTTCCCCCATCAGTGTATTTATATTACCAAAAATATTAACGAAACCTTTCTTCTATAAACCAAATTACAAGAATAAAATTAAAAGCAAACAAACAAACAAAAAACAAAAGAACTTAATTTATTCATATTTTGTTATGTGGTAAGGTCTAATGTCTATGTGCTAATGTCTCTGAATACTTTGCTTGCAAAATGAAATATATTAAGATAATTAAACTTAAATGAAATTTCGAAATTGGGAAATAAGAAAAGTTCTTTTTATATGGATAAATAATGCAATTTTTATTAATTATTAATTATTCGCAAGTAAATGTGTAGTCTGAAATACATTATGCAATAATTGAAATAATTTTAGTCACCTATAAATCTCATCTCTATAGAAATTTAAACTAACGTTTAAATATAAGCAGACAAATAATGTCTTCTAAGTGACATGCATTCCTTACTGGACATTCTATATATTATTTTAAAAAATTCTTTGAATTTCCTTTAAAAAGTCTTTTCCATAAATTAGTAGGCATTCATATATATTTTTTATAAATTTATAAGGTCCTTCCCCATTTATTTCATGAAATGAAGCTTAATGCCAAATAATATTTCTTGAAAATAATTAAGATGATAGCTTAAATAATTGAACGGGAGAAACATTTTAGTAAATAGAGATAACAACGTTGAGGAACTATAAAAAAGTCAATATTTCTACTTTTCTGGTATATTTATAGTATAATAATTATATAATATAAATAACACAAATGATCATTATTTTGATTGCTTAAAATAGTTATCTCCATTTTCGCGATTATGCTTTCCCAAATAGTTACGAAATTAATTTGTGGGCAGTTGTTAGAGGGACAATATAATGTGCATAAATTGTTTGAGATACTTGGTTTCGAAGCTATACGAATGTTATTTTAAGAAATTTCAATTAAGTCTGAAGAGTAAAATAATGCGAAATAAGCCAGATGTGACATCTTATCTCTATTTAAGCTTCTCTATCAAGCCAACTTGACGTTTATTCGACTAATATTGAACGCATCAATTAAGTTGCCACTGTTTGATAGAAATGAGTTCTGAACTCACTGTTACAAATGAGTCTGATGCATTGGATTTTCAAATATTATTTGTAACTCTTAATTGAGGAGGTAAAAATTTGGGACGTAACTGGGAGGAGCGGTTTACTGGAGTGTAATTGGGTGGGACCGCATTTTCTTTACATTCGAATCAAATTTTCTAAAGAAAGTAATAAATTGAAAATCAGTCCATATATACTGTAGACATTTTTCTTACTATATAATTATGTTTTAGAAGTTTTTCAAAATATTTTATAACTTAAAAAAGTAAATGCATAGGAACATACAAGTAGTACACAAATTACAAGTAATGATAAATAATATTCTTGGAAAAAGCACATTACTTTATAATTTTGAAATCATATTTATTTTTCTAGTATATAAACGTATATAGAAAAAAATATATAATGTAAAATTCAGCAAGTATATGAAAAATAGAAAAAAATTGACAATGGTTAAAATTGACCATTTTTTCCAGCCTGTCTGACTTTCATAGCACAATTTTCTAGGGCATTTTAAACTTATAACATAAGAGCTATTATGAAAATCAACCAATAAATATTTTTATATATTATTTTAAAATGAATTTCATTACTTTTTTGAATTATTCTTTAAAATCTTTCTTCTCTCCTATAAGCAAAAAAGAAGAATGAAGAATATAAAATTACAATATAAGAAATATTCTTTTCATTAAGAAAATTCCAGTTCAAACTAATAATTCTGTTTCAGTTTAGTTAAATGAAATACATTTTATAATTTTAATAGTAATTATAACTTACTTTACTTTTTTACTAGTAATTTTTTCCCATAGTTTGAAATTTCCTTACATAAAATACCACTTACCATCCAATTTATATAAGAATATAACTTTCCAAATATGTTCTGAAACCGACTTCCAAAAAAGCTCATTTGTAAATTTCTTCACTCATATCATTTTTTTTTTTTTGTTTGAACATGTTTCCCATTAAATATTTTAGATATATACATATTAAAAAACTTTATTAAAATTATCGAAAAATAGTAATGAATATATTCCCTTTTTTAAATTTTATTATTTTTGAATAATATATTAATGTACAAATTCAACAAACTTATTCAAAATAAACGTTTTCGATATCTACAAGAGGTGTTCTACTGACATTACATACATGTATGCACATGAAGTTTTATTGAACTATCCCACATTATATTTAATCAGAATATCAAATATTCTACGTCATTTTTAAAAGGATAAATATATAATATGCACATAACGGCAAGGAAAAAATTATAATTCTTGATTGAATTGAATAGGTTTTCTGCGATAAATTTTTAAATTTCATAATTTTCTTTTCTAAATTGAACATTTCAACCAATAAAATGAAAAAGTAAAGTACTCAAGAAGCAAATTGTACGGATATTATGAAAATTGGATGATATGCTGCTTAACAATATTTGTTTTAAATTTTTATGCATTGAATAAATTTAAAAAATATGATTATAATTTTTTAAGATGCCTCTATAAATTTTAAAATTATTTTCCTTTTAATTTATTTTTATCTACTTTTGTAACGTATTCTTAAAACGTAAGCAATGATTATTGTCTTTTTAATTTATATCTATATACTTTTGTAACAGATCCCTAAAAATTTTGATGCTAACATTTCCCTACTTCCGAGACGACCAATATGCCGGCTGAAAGGTATATCTTAGAACTTTGAACTCTTACACAAACACCCATAAATAAAATTTAGTGAAAGTACCTATATTGCAATTGTATTTATTTGGGGCATAGATTTAATGAGATATATTTGATGCAAAAATAAATTATAACAGTGGTACGCGCATGTGAAAAATATCGAGAAAAATTTAGATACTCCAATAATATTTACTGAGTTATTCGAGACCCCTCAAAATTATCGAAGCATGAAAAAATACTTAATATTCGGAAAACAGCCTTCTTTTCATATACTTCAAAAGCTAATATGTATTTCTTTGAAATTGATTACAATGAACTATGTTTCTTTCTCACCGAAGAAAAAAAATTAAAATGAAGTTATCTCCTTCTGAAAAACTTGAAAAACATGATTATACTTTCATTCTTATGCAGATGATAGTCTAAATTGATAAACAGAATGATGAATTCACATTTTTTTTTCTTTTTGAAGGGAATTTTAAGTTGCATATTTGAATAAGATATATTATCAGAATTTAAAATAAGGTATTATTACTTCCATAGAAACATTGATGGATAGCATTTGAAATCAGTTATTACACGCTCTTTTTTATTTTTTGGATATTTAACAATTTTACTGAAATCTTATTATTCCTTGAAAATTCTTATTCCAACTTGCAAATGCAGGATTTCACAGCAATAAAATTCTCCAAAAACAATTACATATTTTTAACTATTCCATAACGCTCTTGTTTTTAAAAATATATGGTATGTGATACATTCGGGAACAATTTGTTGCCTTATAAAAACTTGGTGGCAATATCTTACCTGCTATGAAATTCCTAGTTTTATTTTAAATTTCTTAATAA
The DNA here is from genome assembly GCA_026543055.1 of Argiope trifasciata. Taxonomy (NCBI): domain Eukaryota; kingdom Metazoa; phylum Arthropoda; class Arachnida; order Araneae; family Araneidae; genus Argiope; species Argiope trifasciata. Next base: position 45,177 of record JAPMOQ010015474.1, on the reverse strand, counting down.
CAATAATCTACGGAACAGATTAACTATCATGAAATAAATTTCAGAAATTAAAATATAGAATTTAGTCATAAATTCAATGACTAATCGAAATAGAATCTTTCAACTGAGTTTAATGAACAAGTGTTCCAGTGATTCCAGGTAAAATTTCTTACATTTTCATTTGCTACTAACTTTTAATGAAATTTTTTCCATACCTTTGCAATTACAGTGCATATCTTGTCAATTTACTTTAAAAAATAAAACGTTCGGATATTCAGCTGCGAAAAAGGAGTAAAGAAAATAACCTGTTCACCCCAAGTGTAAAGTATTAAATTTAATGTGATATTTCTTATTTCCGAAAATAAAAACAAGGTTTATATATTTTCTCTTTGTCAGAATTTCCATTACTAAAAATGAACAAAAAAGGCAGTAGGACACAACACTTTTCTATGCTGAAAAAGTCATGCTGATTTTGCAACGCTGGATTTTCAAAACAGATTTCATACTAATTTATACATATGATAGCAAATGGTAACAAAAATGGATATTTTTTTTCTTTAAAGAAATAATATTTATCAATAATGTGGGTGCATATTAAAGAATGTGATGAAAATTACTGTCTGCAACATTTTTACTGAACCAAAAGATGGGATGGGAATAGGTCCAGCCCATTTATTTGAAGACTAGTCCATTTCATTCTGATAAACTAATTAATGTCTCCAGGTTTTCCCCTTCCCATATAACAGTCACCGTTATTAAAAATAATTTATGTAATAATAAAGCATTTTGTACATATGTTAATAAAAATAGTAAACGGTAACAAAAAAAGTATATTTTTTCTGTAAGGAAAGCATTTTATTTCTATACAAGTTTGGTTACATATTTATGAAAATAATGAAAATTAATGGGTTTCAATCCTGTCCTGAGTCACAACATGGGAATGAAAGACCTCCAGACCGTTTTTTTAAGCGTATGCCATTACACACAGACAGTTCTTATGAACTGATCAATGTGCCTAGATTCCTCTCTCCCTCTAATAACCAACACAACCAAAATTAAATTATGAGATGTTAAACCAAGTTACACGTATGTTGGAAAGAAACAGTGGATTTTAAAAAGGGAATATTTTTTTCTGTAAAGAAAGAATAATATTTCTCTATAAGTTTTATACATATTACTGGAAGTAAAGAAGCATCTCGGGCAGCAATGTGTTAGTTGTTAATATCTACTACATAAAAAAAATCTTATAAATCAATCAGTTTTAATGAGTTTTAAACATTTAAATTCTGACATTAGGAAATAAATTATGATAATTTGACAGCCATTGATTTATAATAAACATTTATTTCTATATAATATGTGTTTCTACCTTCAAAGGGACATATAACAAACTCGGGATTTCAAATCATTTATTTGAAACATTTAAACTCTAACATCCCGAAACTGGAAACATTAAATTATTTTTAATAAAACCCTTACTTCTAAACTATATGTATTTGCATCTTCAGAGATAAAAATATGTTTGTAAATTATATTCATTGAGATCCAATTTAGTAAATGCATAATGTTGGATTTTGACTGACAGTTGAGAAAAGCTACGTTTGGATGATTGAAAAAAAATATTTTGAATCTTTCTTGAGATGAATTTAAACAGATGAATGAGGTTGATTTATCCCTGGAGAAAAACGTGTCCAAATGTCACAAGATTGCAATCAGTGAACGCTAAAATTGGAATCCCTGGCCGTTGCTAAACTAATCCCTTCAATTATTTTAATGAGCTCCGTATTTGATAAATACGTGCTTGGATTCAGATAGAAATAAATCTCAACTGCAAGAATGCTTTCCTTCTCTCGGATATGAGCAGCTGAGCCTTTTCTCTCAGTGGGAGTCAGCCAGAACAAATGATATTCAATAGTCTGATGGGAAAAGTGGGTAGATGAATGTGAGGGTGAGTGGAAAGTGTTCTTCAAATGTTCATTAGTTATATCAACCAAGGACAGAGAAAACGACATTTTCGCACTTTCTTCAATACGGGGAGAAGGAACGAAGAGAAATTGTTTGTCTGCAAAAGGTTTCTCACCCAATTCGAAAACAAGTTCTGTTTCCAATAAAAGTGAGAGTTTAAGAATTGGTTTATTTACAAACGTGATGAACACGTTGCTTTTGAATCTGATTGTGAACAAGGAACCTATAGATTTCTAATATCATTCTTAATTTTGAAAGAATCTTTTTTCGGTTGTTGGATTAGAGAAAAGAAGAAATTATGTTTTTTTCTTACATTAAGATATTGATTTTGCATTTTCGAACAAATACACATGATTTATTCTAGATTTTTCTTGTTATTTTTGGGTAAAGATTTAATGGTTGCTTGCTCCATTCCATTTCAAGTATTGCTGTTGATATATAATTTAATATTTTTCTCACAATTATAAACATGGCCGATTTCCCACTTCATAACGAAAATGCATCTAAATAATCGGAGAAAGAGAAATTAAATTAATACTAGGCACATATTAAAATCCAAAAATCTATCTTTCATCTTATTGAATCAATTCCTGAAATGACTTTTCAGCAGTTCTATTGTAGAAGGCACTGATGCCTCACAGAAAAAATCCCTTATTTGGAATCCTTGCTTGAAAGTGGCCCTTGACGAATTTTTCAGGCTAGATTCTTTTTCTATTGATTATTGTTTTGATTCGGTTGTGTTACTTTTTGCTTAGCTTATTTTGTTAATTAATTTAGATTCATTTGTATTTTAGTTGTAGCTGCATTTGCGCTCTTTAAATACA
>JAPMOQ010015474.1:0-37409 GCA_026543055.1 Argiope trifasciata | reverse complement strand
GAAATTGTCAAAATTTGGAAAACTTCAAATAAGTATTGTACATAACGCTTTTCTTTTTTGGATTCTAGATGGCGATGCTTGATATGCTTAAGGGGGAGGAATTGAAATTGGAATTTTTCATCTTGATAATATTACTTTTAAATTTAAATTTAAATATTATTCAGAATCTTTCTAGAATCTACAAAATCTATTGCTTGAATACCTGAAAGTTGATCTGGCTATAACGATTGGTATAAAAGGCGGGTTAGTAACTCTCATTGTAAGACCAAAATGAAAATAATATCAGTAAATTTAATAATAATAATATTTGAAGTTCTTCAAGAATTATGTTTTTTTAAATCTATTTTGATACGATTATGTTTTACAGAAATCTTACCACCTTGTTATCACTGAAAACAAAAGTTTCTTGAATATTAGGCTGATATAAACTAATTTATGGATTGCAAAACTTTTGATAGCATTGAGAAACACGGGAATTATTCTTCGTTTTAAATTAATAATATGTTTATTTAAAATTTCTGAATCATCTCTTTACTGTGTACATTGCCACATTGCATTCCCACACTCCACCTTATCCTAAAGCCATTCCTTCGAAAGAAAAGTTATGGGAGAAAGAGTTCCAGTATTTTTTTTTTACTCATGTATTATGATAATCTATATCAAAATAGTTTGGAAAGTCATATAACATTTTCTGCGTTTAAAAAAAATATTTTAATCTGTACTTTTAAAAAGTAAAATCAGAACTTTTACATTCAAATTAGAAATACGAGCAAAACAATTTTTAATAAGGACAAAAATGAGATGCAAAGAAAACATTAAACATTTTAATGAAAATACAATAAAAGGTTTATTAACTAGATTTTACGGGATTAATGAGCAAATTCATTTACATATTTAAACTACTTTTACAGAAGTTTTTATCGTTTCAAAATATAAAATTATGTTATCTCTTTAATATGAACTATAATTGAAATCCTTATGTAAAAATAAGACTAAATAAAAGATCTGTCGTAAGCATAAAAAAAGTTTTCTTTAAGTAAAAAGGAGTTTGTGATGGAAATTGTGGGCAGGCGAAAATTGATCCACTGCTCAAGGTCAATTTAGTTTCGTTTGAAAAGTGTCAGAAAACGTTCAACTAACATTTTATATGTTGTTCATTAAGAGATTCAAGATATAGAAATTATTTGGAAAATAGTTCTTCACACGATTGCTAGAAAATTTAGAAAATGTATGTCATTGGAAAGAGATATAAGACTAAACAATTTTTAGAAGGAATAGTATCGCTTTTCCTTTCAAATATGTAGAATTTTACCTTGAAAGGAAACTGCTGTTACTGGTAATGATTTTAAAAATAGGAACCAAATAAAAATTTCATCAACAATCTTGAAAGAATGTATCATATTTCTATAGTTTTCTTTAGCTATATTATAACTTATTTTTATGGAATTGAATGGTTTTAATAGAAGAAATTATTTGATTTTAAGACATTAAAGCAAAACACAACACCTTTTCATACCCCTGCAGCTATAACACTCTAGTTATTTAAACATGAAGTGGGGGAGGTGGAAAGATGCTCCTGTTCGGCTATCCCTGTGACTATTGTTTGACGTCTGATTTTTATTGATTAAAGTTTGGTTAAGAGATTTTAAGATAAATAGAATGGGAAACTCTATTTGGCTTATAAAGCCACCCATCAGAGATAAATTGAAAACGTATGCTAATTTACATAAACAGCCTTACTGTCCGTTTGTGATTACAAAATTCGGAAAAATGATATTAACAAAAATAAGAAATTATGACAGAAATAAAAAAAGTTACACTTACCCAAAAGTTAGTAAAGGTAGGCAGAAGAATTTATTGTCGAGGAAGTACAATGTTGAGAGCAGTATCCATAGAAAATATATTTTTGAAGCACAAGTTCGTTAGCTCGTTCTTGGAGCAAAAATAATATGCTGAATTTCAAATAAAGTTAACTTCACCAAACTTTGGAGAACTACCTTTAAAACAGATTCAAAAACCAATGTTTTGATATAAAACTTGGCAAGTCATCTTAAATTGGCTGTACAGCATAGTCTTATATCTCTTCACTGCTTTCTTAAACATCATTAACTTACACGTATTTATACGATTCAAGTTCATCGAATTTGCATAGTAAACACTGCCAAAAACAAATAATCTTTGAAAGGTCGGGTTCAATTCCTGTTTATGGGATATTTCTTGAGTTATGTCTAACAAAAAGAACACCTCAAAAATTTTAAATACAAATAAATGATCTATACAAACACGAACACACTCACGAAAAAAAAAATAACATAAGTATACAGATGTATAGTATTACTCTTGGCTTGTTAGTATTACTATAGCTTTCTTGAAATATAAACAAATTATCTTCGAGAAGACGAATCAATCTCTAAATTTTTATCTTGGATATTTTTGAGAAAGCAACATTAAGGAACCATTGACAGATAATGAGACTGGTAAATGAACTGGAAAACTGGAATCATTCGTTCTACATGGTGGTGAGGACGTTTGATTATCGGCATCATATTTAATGTGTATTATATTCAAATACATTATTGTATAATGTATTACAAATATTTGTAATTTGTATTACTAATGTTTGTAATGTTTATAATATGTATAATTAATATTAATGTATATAATATTAATTATACATAATTATTATTTTAATGTATATAATATTTGTAATTTGTATTACAAATATTATAAACAAATCGTTGGCGTAAATCCTGTGTCAACCCTCCCTCGTGATCTCCAATTTCGAAGTATTAAACTTGTCACCATGAGGAGCAGTGCTACACATAATTGATAAAAAATATCAATGAGCAATTGATGAGAAAAATTATTAATTTTAAAACATATGGAAAGAAAGAAAGAGTTATACATCAACATTAGGAATCAATTAATAAAGGGATGTGTTTATAAATATTGGTATTAAAAATGAATGTTTATTGCAATGCGAATATGGCATACATTTAAAGATATCAAATCTTTTAAAGATATCTTTTTCGTCGTTCCTTTGCCAACAGTTTTTATAGCTTGATCTCATACGAAACTTATTTTTGTGTGCTAACTTTCAACTTTGGAATTTGAATTTCTTGTATTTGAAGTAAATATCTCTCAGAGTTATGGGCGCTCATGTCGAGTTAATTCCGAATATAATCAACCAAACATACTTCCGAAATTCCAAAAGTAATATTTTTAAAAGTGTTTATCATGAATTTTCAAAATCTGTCTTAAAATTTGATAAATATAAAAAACCGGATTATTTGATTCTTCCTACCATGACTGAGGTAAGCAAAAAAAAAAAAAAAGATTTCGAATGAAAAAGCTGTCATGTTTCTACTTTTCTATTATTTTACATTCCATTTTTTATTTTTTTATATATATTTAACAAGAGTCACAATTAATGCTGAAGAGCTGCATACATAACTATGACCGAATCATACCATTAAATCAAGTTATAATTATAAATATTGAAAGAAACGGAAGACAGAAGCACTAATATTTTATAAGAGAAATCCCAATCAAATATTATAAAAACTCTTATAAAAACAGAGTTTTTCTTTTAGTCTAAACTTTTGCAGAAAAGAAACATTTGTTAATAAAATGGGGATTTAAAAGTCCGTTATATATACAGGATAATTCAAGAGTACTTTAATAATTGAAAATTCAATACCTCGAGGACTATGTAGGTGGGGAGATGAAAATTAGAATGTCATGGGTTTTTATTGCAACAAAAGAAGGAAGCATAAAATGGACGGAAATGGGGGTTAATTATCTAACATCTCATGGCCAGATGAAGTCTAATTTTTACTATTAGAATCTTTCAACACCCATAACTGCAATAATTATTACAATACATGGAAGCTTCCTTAGATCATTATTGTCACCACAACATAAACGGTGGCAAGACGATCAAAAGTACAAACGAAGTAATTGTTGCTTTACGCAAGATGGTTCTAGATCTGGCGACTTTCAGCAAAACTTCGATTTCTTAGTAGAAATTTTCCAAATAGACTGATTTCCTACTACTGTAAACTTCTAAGAAATAATATCAAGGAATTGAAAATAAAATTAAGAACTTTTACGCTTGCGTCTTTTTTTGTCCAAAACAAAAAGATGTATTCTTTTTCATGTGGCAACATTCTTGATTGCAACAACCCAGCCAGTGAATAAAGAATGAATCAGCCCAATGCGTTCTGCATCACTCATTCCATATACTAGATTATTCTCCAAATTATAATATTTTTTTTTAGAAATACCGAGCTATTTTTCTTTATAGTAAGTTCTCAAATACCAAGAATTAATTTTACGAAAATACTATGAACGCATGATTTTGTACATTAAAAAAGAATCAAAATATAAATATATCAAAACAGCAAACTTAAAGACAATTTAAAAATGGGCAGGCATTCATAGAGAAAAAGATTTATTTTGCAGAATGAAAGTTAGAGATTTGGGAAGAAAGAAATAGTTGGGACATAATTGGTAAAAAAAGGTTTCAAACAATCTGCATATAGAAAAATTAATTTTTTCGTATGTATTAAATAACGCCATATATATTTTTGTATCCGATTTCTTTATACTTATTTTTAGAAAATAAATGTGCTTACTTTATAATACAGTGAAAAACGTTTCTTTCAAATGCCTTGTTTTTATTTAATCTTTTGAAAAATAATTAGTTTTCAATTGGATACATATCGAAATCTTTTAGCGAATTTCTAGTTTCTAAAAAATTTTTCAGGAAATAAAAAAAACTATAAATACCTTTAAAATTAAAATTAAAAATAACTACCTTTCAAAAATTATTTCACAATCAAAAAAAATATTAAGTTGGAAAGCTATCTGCAGAAATTAACCAAAAATGCGATATTAATGCTTTTTAATTTTCTTTCTCAGGATAACAAATTAAAAAACGTATTTTATCCTAAGAAGTGATATAATTTACTTTTTACGTTAAATATTAAACAGAACAAGGCAGTTAAAAATAAATTCCTGATCCAAACATTCCTATGAGTTAAGCCGTGGCATTCCAAATTTTAAATTAAAAAGACATTTTTTTATTCATTTAAAAATATAAAAATATTGCTTTAAGTAGGAGTTACTTAATCTCTTAAATGAAACATTTCCATACTTGTTGTATGTCTTACTTTGATTTTTTTATTAAATTAATAAAATTATCTATTAATGTATAATTATTTACAAGAAAAATAGAATAGAATTACGATTTGATCACTTATTTTATGCGATTTTCCTGTTTAAAGCATGGGGCTATCTTTGAATTAAAACCAAAGTTTGACGGAGGAAAAATGTATGCTCCATCACATAAATTTGCTGCATTTTTTAGATTAACTATTTTTCTGTTATCCACTCTTAATTATTACTCTTAAAAGTTTGTATTGTTTATTTCTGCCAAATTCAGCCCCTGAACAATTTTTTTTTCAAATTATATTTTCTATATATATAAATATATATATATATATATAATATTTTTATTTAAACTATATGCCTTATTAATGACGGCTAGTTGGAAGCGCCCCGTGTTTTGGGGGTTTTAGGCTCGGGCCCTGGTTTGGACATTATTGTTCTTACCTTGTATTCCGTCTGCGAGTTGTGTGAATAAGTCCCTCCCTCCAAAAAATGAACTATGCAAGGGACTGTGTATGTGCGTGTGCCATCTTCATTTGAGCTAGAAGTCTATTTTTTGCCTTCAGGTGCTCAGGGGTCCTTACACTCAGAAACCGCTGCGACCCCTTTCCTTACTGATACATCATCATCATCTTATGTCTTTTCAATGAGTCCTGAATATAACTCTATTTAGATACCGCAGGTGGAAATATCATAATGGAGTGCAAATATCTAAGAAATTCCATTAATAAGTATTTCAAATTTAATTCAATTTGTATCTTCATATTTGTTTAATCTTGCAGATACTACTTCATTCAGAGATGGTGGGAGGTCACTTCAAAGGTTTATCTGGGAAAATAGCTGATTAATCAGACTGTCAAGGGAAGCGTACAAATCAAATCTATAAATGATCTTTATAAACCAATAAATGAACATTAAAAAGTAATTTAGTATGTAGTCAATAATACATAATTTGTTTAACTGTTACATAGTTTAAAAAAAGTTCAGAAACCCCCATTTAAGGAAGCTTATCGTCGATAATATTCATCAACATAAATTTGTTTTAACGAGTTCTGATTCTAAGTAAGATTTCAAGTTTCTTTGTAATATCTAAAACAAGTTTTATAATGAAATGTAACAGTATTTTTCTGCTTATAATGTAATTGTTTAAGTAGAAACTTATCGTTTGATATACAATTTTAGTTCAATGCATTTAAGACCAGTAGCGTAGAAAATATCAAGCTTTGTTTTGAAGCGTTTTAAAAATAGTACTATTGAGCAGAAATAAAATAAACTCAAACATTAAGTTTTTAACACTTTTGTAAAATGTGCTGACTTTAAAAAGAATTTTTATTATATATCATTAGAAAATTTACCACAGTTTTATTACATTTCCACATGAAACAATAACTGCAAAACAATAACTACATCTTATAAGTTGATATAAGATTTAAATTAATGTTAAAATTTAAATAAGATTAATGTAGTTTCAATTTTAAATTAGTTAAAGAGTTAGCTCTATTTAGATTCAGGATGTTTACATTCCACATAAGTGATAATGCTCCCTTTATTTAGGTAGCAGAAATGTATTAAGAAACATATATCCTATGAGAGAATCTGAGCCGTTGTCTGTGATATACATCCTCAGTTGTTGTCAATGCTATTTTGCTCATAAGGTTGATCCATTTCAGATAGCTACACAGTTCTCATTAAATCTTTTAAGATAAATTAAGAAATTGTCTCGAATTGACAAATATTTCTTTACGTCTAAAATACTTAAAATACAAATTTATTTCATCAAATCGGCACATTCTGCTTTTTCTTATTTGTGTGAGTCCCTTAATACTTTCCTTTAGTAAAATAAAACTATCGAAAATGCATTATACTTCCTAGATAATAAAAAGTAAAGTAAAAAAAGAGATAAAGAATACTTCGGAGGTGTTTATTTGTGTCTGATAAATGGGTTCTCTCATATTCTCAGACACAAAGTATTGGAAAGATGTTTTCTTCCTCGTGCTAAAAGGATGAGTAAAAGTTTTTGCAACTTTCATGAGGAGCTAAAGTAATAAACTTTTGGATGGCATTGGCTCTTTTAAGGGAATTTATGGTCTTATTCAACCATCTATAATATTCTAGAATATACTAAATTCGGTTTCTAATACATTAAGATCGAGGTACAACAAGTACAAAACCAATTTGCATGTTATGTTTATTACGTTTTTCCCTGCAGTACTTTTAACAGAAGAAAAACACATATATCATCCATATAATAATTGTATCCATATATCTTTCCCTGATAAACTGTCTTTATAATTATTACCTGAATTGTAGTTTTCACAAATATGTAAATTGATCAAAACTTAGTTCACTTATAGAAACTGAACGCAGTGACTGTAACCTTATTCGAAACAACTATGCTATTAAGGCTATTTTATTGCTTATCTGGAAAAGAATCTAGCACATCAGAAAATAAAAGTAGTTGCCTACTTCGTCTTCAGGCACTTTTTAAGATCATTCGTTTATTTAGTATATATTCATTGTAGATGTTATTTTTTTGTGTGATGTTTTGCTTTTAGCAGGTTTTCATAAGGGTTGCAAAGCACTTGTTATCGATGAATCGGTTAAAACGGCACTCACAATTGATTTCCGCTTACGGTCTATTCAAAATTGCTGGCTGCCTTAGAAAATTTCATCTCCTTTGATCTGGCATACATTTCTGACTGCATTGATATATATGCGATTTTTCATCAACTGATTGAGCAATGCTTAGTAAAAGAATTGCTTGTGAAGCAGATTTAAAAATAAAAATAAATAAATAAACTGCTTTTAAATAATTGTGTCGAGTATCTTCTGTAATGGTTAGTCTCTTAGGTAAGTCCTTCGGCTGTGTATAATCAATAAAAGCGATGTATTTTTTTATTACCAAAAAATATTTGATTAATTTACCCATATTGCTTTTCAAGATACTTGTTGTAAAATTCTTTGGTATTATAAAGTTTATATCTCTTATTTCTTCAATAAACTAGATTACTACAGCTGACTATTAAATACATTACAATGCAGTAAGTAATCCTTTTAATAATTTGCAATATAATGGCGTTTTACATATTAATGCGATTGAGTGATATTGTAAAGTTGAACAGATCTTTTAAATATTACATCACTAATCTATAATCTAGGCTTTCTTTAGATATACATTTTATACAGATTACAAGAATTGCTATGAAAGAAAATTTAAATAAAAAAATAATAAAATATCCAAAATTTAAGTTTATGCAAGCACTCTGTTTGCTATTTTTGCAGGCAGTCTAGTTCCATCGTGAAAGTAGGTAATATTTGAAGGGGGGATTCAATTTAATGAGTGTTAATATAAATTCGAGCAATTTTCATCTTTCAGTCACTAAATGTTTTTCTAGTGGTATCGCGCAACGTAAGAATAATTTTAGTGTCATATTTTAATAAATTTCCTTACGAAGTGACTTATTAAAATCATTGTAATAGAGCACCAGTGTTACTTTTTTATTTTTTTATATAAAAACTCGATAATTTTTGTTTTTTTTATCCTTTTGAATGGAAAAAAAGAATTAGCACTGTTATTTAAAAAATAAAAAAAAGTGTTTAAAATTATTGATAATAGGCAGCTATTTTTTAATTCGAATGATTCTAATTATTTTGATGAAATTTAAAATTCATTTGAAAATTTACTGTATATTTGTAGAAACGATTACAAGTTATTCTTCATCGTGAAATTCCTCACCTCTTTTAAAACTGATAATTTTCAGATAATTCAAAAATATTCATTCAAACACAGTTTTTTTCACATTTTAGGAATGAATAAAAATAAAATCCATTGTAAATTAATGAATATGATTTCATATATTTAGTTCACCTGAAAATTAAATTAGGTTATGTTTTAAAATAAATAAACATTCCTGCCTCTTATTTTTCAAAATGATAAATAAAAAACTAATAAATAATAATATATATGGGCAGTCTACTGGTTAAAATAATTGACATGGCGTTATTACTCTCTTTCTAAAGAACTATGTGTATAATGTCTGAAAAGTATCTTAGAAAAAAATTGGCACATCATTGCATTATTTTTTTTTCTTTTTCATGTATCTTTAATCAAAAAAAAACAATAACAACAATTATTTTACAGATATAAACATACGCGATATTAAAATGCAATTATTCAGAATATTAAAATCATTTAAAGAAAGCTTATAATAGATTTTTGTTGCGCATTGCTTCTTCTATATGATATTCTATATAAATAAAAAGGTGAACAGCTGATATTAATACGTTAACCAAATTCAAAAGCAATACGATGGTAAATTTGTAAAAGTAAAATAAAAACTAAGCAAAACAGACAAAATTTTTTCTCTTATTTATTTGAAAATTCTCTCGTGAATATAAGGACATGCATTCCATTACAGAGCACTCCAAATTCATAACTAAATCAACAACATTATATTTTGAAAAACAATTTTTTCTGACGTTTTAATTCTCTAAAATTACAGTAGCTATGTTTGTTAATTATCAATGTTATTTTTTAAAAAAAATGTGTTGTTTCCAAATGTAATTTAATATTTTATCTAATGATGAATATTCAAAGAGCATGAATACATAAAAAATGCTGTTAATTGCCATGATATAAGAAATACTGCTTGTTTCGGACTTGCTTCATTTGTTATTTATAGGGAATTTATTTCTTTATAATTTTTAAAATTTAATATTAGTATTAAAAGAATTATCATATTATCTGATATGCAAATAGTTTTGATTAAATAAAAGAAAAAAATATAGAAACTAGTTAGTATTTTTTTTTCTGCTTTTTTTTTGTCTGGGGATCTAATCTTTCTTGCTTGGCCGTAGTTAAAAGCAAAGCAAGGTTATTTTGAAGCTCAAAACTTAAATCATTTAGGATATCTTATTCCAAGAATACAGATCTTGGAACATAGAAGATGTGAAGTATTATAAATCTGGGACAGGAATATATAATCGCCTAAGGCTGAAAAATAAATGGAGTAGCCATAATGATTTATGTCCATTTTATTATGCAATTATAAGCATCTTCTTTTCGACTTTAGACGAAACCAATGTATGTATATTTATTTTTAGTTTATCTTTCTTCGTTTTTCATTTATTTGTTTATATTTTTCCTTTTTTTATAATTATATATTTTTTCTTCCCTAAGTGTAAATTGTTTGTATTTGTAAAATTAATAATGAAAAGTAATGATTCTATTGTTATGGACTATTATGCAGGCTAGCCCATCACTGCCCAGAAATCTTTTAGCACTGCAAACAGACATTTTATAGTGCTAATACATAAGAACAGGGATAAATGTAAGATATTTTACTGGGCCTGTTTATATAAGAACAGGGATAAATGTAAAATATTTTACTGGGCCTGGTTATGTAAGACCAGGGATAAAATGTCCAAAATACAAATGTTTCCTCATTGTCTTTCTGTGTTGTGTGTACTTATCTCTCCTGCTTGTGCATAAATATGCTTACTTCTCCGTGATAAAATAAAATGACAGTCTCTTCAAAGTCTTAGAAACAGCCATTCGACTCTTAAAAAATTTAGTGCTTACATACATAAAAAATTGAATTATCCCCCTTTTACCGATACAAGGCCATTTTTGACACACACTTAATCATCACCAGAAGGCCTGTTTTCTTTGTCGAAAATAAATAATAACTAAGCTTAGCTTTTGAAAAATGTTAATGATTTACTTTTATTTCTTGACAGTATGCTGAAATTTTATTATTAAAATCATTTAAATCGTTTTCTTCAGGTAATATTTCTTTAATTTTGTCATTAAAAATATTCAATATTTCTTTTACTTAGAATTTTCTGTTCTTTCTTTATACTATTTTCTTTAATAAATAAGATTGAAATTTATTCCATAATTAAAGCCAATATTTTAGCTGAAAACTAAAAATATATATATTTGATTTTCGTGTTGAAATTAAATTTGAAAATACAGTAAGCAATAAAAAATCCTTATAAGTGAATTTATATTCAAAGATGTAAACAAATTATAATGAATCTTAATTACTTTAGGCAAATGATTTAAAAATAAAATGAACGGATAATTAATGAATAAATAAATCATTTTGGCAAACTTTCTGTAAGTAATTAAAAGCTATCCTTGTTTTTAAAAGCTGGTTGTTATTTTACTTCGCTGATGTCAATATTGCTGTAATTACATATAAAGAGAAGAAGCAAACGAAAAAAAAAAATCCTTGTAAATATGCTTTTGTGTGTAAATTAGTTTCACTGCATGAAATTTTCATATCTACTCAGAAGATTTTTTTTTCATATTTGCTATACGGATCCTTGAGGTTCGCATTGTAAATACATGTTATATGTTTAATTAGCACTCAATGGGATAGTTTTTTCAATATGAAAGGAAAGCAAACCATCTTAATAAGAATGAAATATAACTCCCGAAGTTCAATGATTTGTTAATTTATATGTAATTAGCAAAAACACGCAATATATTTAAAAACTTTAACTACACAATATGATAATTTATATTTTTAAGTCGAATTTTAAGATTAATTAAAATGATTTTGACATAATAAATATTTTATCAGAATGTAAATGAATTTGAATTGCAAGGAAGCCAAAATTGGAAAATAAAATTGTAATAAAATTTCCTTTTTGCTGGAAAAAAATTTAATATAAAATAAATTTCATTTACTGAAAACTCGCTTTGGATAGAAAAACTCAATATAGACTAAGAACTAGGAAATAAACTAGGGCTCGTTTATATCAAATGAAATCTTTGATTTCATTTTTACTTCCCTGGATATTCAAAAAAAGAATCAAACATGCTCCAAATGTTTTTTTAAAAATAAGAATGAAATTTTTTTAAATTGTAAATCTTTTGTCATGTAACATTAAATTTTTGTATATTTCCACTATATTTTAAATGGGCTTATAAGCCGGTTGTTTTAGTTAATTTTGAAACATTAATACCCATGAAATTTTATTACAACATTATTAATCGGCTTTTACTATCGGCTTTCCTATTTAAAAAATAAAACCAATGCCTTTATCAAAATTTCAAAATGAAAAAAAAATCCAAATAGAAACTCATTAAGTTAAAATATTTTCTTTATTTTATTCGTTTCATATTCACATAGGCTTCAAAAATGTTTTCCTATCAAAATTACGAAAACAGAAGCACAATGGCAGTCACTTTCTCTACATAATATGCTCTTGTCCTGATCATGAAATTCAAGTGAAAATTTTGTTTATCATTGTTTTATTTAATTTCATATAAAAATAAAACGCTTACCACTAATTTTAATTAAAAAAACAGATATATCTATCCACTTTTAAAAAAAGTTTAAGAATATCTTTTTTTTTATTTGATTGATTACGCACAAATGAAAGAATAGCTCCAAACTTTTATTCAGTTGATTTCCTCAAATGAAAAAAAAAGCTTATTTTGTTAAAAATAGCGCACTTCTTTCCATTGGTAATTTTTAGAAGATCACTTTTAAATGAATTTCAGAACCAATATATTTTCCCATATAAATGTACTTCAAGGATTTTTTCTATGTTACACGTAATCTGAATGTAATTTCTTTCATCAAAAATGCACACAGAAATGGAGAGAAATCTATATTACCTAGACTCGAAATGAAGAAAGCCTTACTCTAGTGTCAAAGTAAGTAGTTAAAAGTACAGGAAATGTAAAGAATTTATTTTGAAAAGGCCAAAATTGAATCAAACTCATATTGATAATTGTTTCTTCAGCTAAGGTATACTTATCATAAACCAAGAAATACGTTTCTGTGACATTTTTGGATGAAAAGAAATTAAACTTAGTAGACCCAGAAGGTTATAAATGTTTCTGAAGAATCTTTTTCTCATGAAAAAAGAAGAATTATATTCAGCTCTACAAATGGAGGAAGATGTTTAATAATGTGGTTAGTAGTTCGATATGAAAGACGAAGAAATCTTATCTTTCTTAATGGTAAACGGAATAATTCAAATTCAAAATTCTGAGCTTATTTCTCATTGCTCGGAATTATGTGGAGATGATTGTTGATATATTGCACACCCCATTCACACGCTCTAAAGGAATTAAAAATGGGTTTGTTGCAAATAATGTACACAAATTATCATTCCTGCTGAATTTCTGAACATTAAAAAAGAAGAAAAATTTTATCAATGCTTTCTCGTAGAGTATATACTTTTAGAAAATAGTCCGAATCCAATAATGATCTTCGAGAAGGTTCGAAATTTCTTGAAGCAATTTACCAAACGAAACTTCATTTTTTATGATTAAATTACAAACAGAGTATTTGAAATCATAACAGTTGACGGGGAAATGCATCTCTTATTAATACCAATTGTATTTTATCCATTGTATTATATTATTGTCTAATTTTTATAGAATCTAAAACAGTAGAAAATCTTTCTACTATCGTTTATATTTTGCTTTTAAATATTATGACATTTTTAACGATATTTTCTAGTTAACATTCCGTTTTTCGTACCTTATCTAAGGGATACTGAATTATTTCTTTTTTTAATAACCCAAAGTATGCTAATGTCAGCGATAAAATCACTATTTTTCTAATTGGTTTTGTAATGAATTTTATTGTCATCCCCGAGCTTCGAGTGTGATGATCGAAAATACAGCTGTTGCAAATTATCTGTGAGACACAACGAGACTACTTTTGTTTTTCTTACTTATATATTTTTTCTTACTCTTTTTGGTTTTGTATTTTCTAGATCAAAAATATTGTTTCATACTCTGTATTTAAAGCTTTTATGTACACTATATTTTAAACTCAATTTTACTATGTTAAATATCTTCTTGCATCATTAATCATACATCATATAGATACAGAGAGTCAACATTTTTTCTTCATTTTCATACTCCGATAAATTTTGTGAAAATGACTCATTTGTTTTTACAGATATAAAATGTCTTCCAGAAAAAGTTCATTTTAATCTTTTAGTTTAAATATATTTCGTAGAAGTTCAAAAGTTATTGTTTGAAACGTTTGAAACTGCAAATAGTTAAAACGGCGGACTGCAATTACAAAATATAGTACAGATTCCTATACAAAAATATATAAACATACAGAAGAAATCGAAAAAGATTCTTTCAGTAAGCAGAAAAATACTGATTCAAATACTGATAAATGTGGCGAAAACGAGCAAAAAAAAAAAACATGTTGCTTTTAGGAAACACAAAAATAAAGTAATCGATTCTTTTCATTGGAAGAAAACGCCTTTCACTGCTCGAAGAAAAAAAACCGAAAACCACTTGTCTGTAAATCTTCCATGTATAGAGGCTTGTAAAGGATAAAAGCTAAATATAAATGACCTTGTACAGCAATGCTTATTCGATAATAATATCCTACATATGATTACTTATGTCAATCTGTATATTACTACTGTAAAAATAATTAAATGCATGACAGAGATACTTAAAATATTAATGGGGTTGAAATGAAGGAAGAAGACACTTTTTTCGGTTTCCCTTAGATGTATTTTTAAAAGTATTGCACACATTCATCACCTTTAAGAATACCGGGATTTTAGCTTCTCAGCTTTGTTATCATATGTACATCTTTCGATGTAACTATACCTTCTGTTTGACATTCATGCTTGAAAAATCATGAAAATTACCATTTTTAAGATACTTCACAAATTTATTCAGTTATTTTACAAGCAACATTATTTTCTTTTATTGGAAAAACTGTAATTTAAAGATATGTAATACCTTACAATATATAGGAAAAATTTCATAAAACTCAAAGAGCATTTAACACTCTTAGACCTAAAATTATTTAAGTCCAGGTATATAAGAAAAACAAGTATGCCCAAGTCCAGATACATCAGAAAACTAATATTCCCGAGTTTCTTTTTTAAGTATTAAAATAGACAACGTCATTCTAAAACCACAGTGCTATTTCGAGCTCCTAAGAAGTTTATATATGAAAAACAATTGTTTAGCTCATGTGTAAAATCATTTAAAAAAATTTCAAAGATCACCCTGTCACCAAAATCCATTTAGGTGATCCTTTCTGATAAACAAAGCCCGCTCCATGATAATTCAGTCACACTTGATAAAGGAGGGAAAGGGATTCTACAGTGATTTCCAGGCATCTTAGGCCTCCACTGCACATCCGTTTAACAAACCTTTCATTATTGATAAAGAGTGAATATTTGTGCTATGGACGAACTGATGTACCAGGAAAATGGATTTGATCACAGATTTATGAAATGAATATATAGCCCTGCATTTGTTTTAAATAATTTCATTTAATGGACGTATTAGTTCAGAAACTTACTAAAACACGATAATTAATGAAATTTCTCTCTAGTGCTTCGATCAGATTTAAGGGTACAATGTTTAGTATCATGAGTTTTTTAAATTCCTAATAAAAATATTTTTAGATTTTTTTTCCTGAAGTAAGAAAATCATTTCTCAGAAAAGCTATGAAATCTTAATTTAGATATATGTAGCCTGATAGCAATATAACTTGCTTTGTTTTAATAATATGAAATAGTAAACTATTGATAATTACTGATTAAAATAAAGCAATTGTTTTTCATAAAATATTACATTACTATATCTAAACTGTCACCTTAATATCTTAAATTACAAAAGCGCATCATTAAAATCCAACTTATATAATGACGTTTTCTGAGAATATTGGCTAAGTTAGTCTTGAAGGCATTTTTCTTACAATATATAATTATAGCAAATCAATTTAATTGATTTAAAAAAATGGAGGAATATTTCTTAGTGGTGTCCTCGAACAAAAGCATTCGAAAAATTAATAAAAAGAGACATAATTATAACAGATATGAAATTTCGAACACGCATAGAGTCTTCACAAGCAAATCAATTCTTATTTTGTTGTTATATTAGAAAACTTCAGTCTATATTTTCCTTTTCTGTACTGACATGCGTACAGAGGAAAGTTAGAAACATTTGAGTTGATGTAACTAATGAACGTTTGCATAACACTTTCCACCAGCTTTCGAACGTGCCTTATTCCCCTACCCTCCCACCATATGATTGAATATCATTTGCTCAGGCCTGCCCCCTTCCACTGGGGGAAATTGTCCATCTGCCCTCGGTCCGGAAAGAGAGACATTCTGGCAGTCGAGATTTATTTCAGTCTGTAACGCAAGAATTATTTGTCAAACACAGGGCAGCAACGTCGAGGTTCGTTTAAATAAATGAAGGGATTAGTTTTGGAGAGACGGGGCTTTCGAATTTGCAACAGTCACAGATTGCAGTCCGGTGGCAGTTGAACGTATTTTTCTCCGAAGGCATATCAGTTTTATTTCTCCCAGTTAGAATTAATTTGACGGAAGTACTGCCGGAGTATCTTCTAGTAAGCCAAGTCTTGTCCTGAAGCAAATGACAGTTAACGAAATTCATATCAAAATTAATTCACAGCCGATATGATGCTGAAAATCTTTTCTTAGGATATTACAAATGCAATCACAAAATGTATAATTGTACGTGAATGAATCCATAAGCAAATTATGTAAGTTGTTTTTTGACATATATAGAATAATTGAAAATTCACTTTTTTGTTTGAGAATTACCTTGAGAAAAAGAGATTATTCAACTTTTCAATCTCAAATTTTAGACCTAAATGAGAACTGTACTGTAAGAGAATGGCGAATGAATTAGATGAATAATTAATATTTTTTGTGTGAATGTGTTTGTTTATGTATCTTGCACACAATAATTTGCTTGATGTTTTATTATATAAATTACAAAAAAAGTACCTACCCCTATGTTAATAAAAACAAATAAATTAGGATCTATAAGAACGAAATAGTTGGAATCTATTTTCAAAGATAATGATCTCTTTAGATAAATTATTTTCTTTTAAATAATGCTTTCTTGTATCATTTTATTTGGTGGAAAACACCATTTTCTTAATTAATATTTCCTAATTAACTACATTTTGTTGATGAAAGATTGTTTAACTCATTTCTTTAACAATCAAACATCAGTTTTGAATAACTTCATCATCACAAATCTCACATAATTGTTTTTAAATTTTCGCCAGGATTTTTTTATAAATGGGACTATTTTATCGTATGTCATTTTACATTGATTTTACTATCCGTTATCCGTATATAAGAATTTTCCACTTAAAGGTACTCATATTTAAGCATTTGAACCTTTCAACTGAAAAACAATGCTACCTCTAAAAACCATTTTTATTGAATTCTTAAAATCTGTATGGATTCGTAATAGCCCTAACTCCGTACACACTTGTTCGTATGAACACAACAATCAGAAAACTCTTATTTAATATATTTTATCACCAATTCCCTACAACAATGGCTGAGTGCAATAAAAAGAGCACAGGAACATCAACAAAAACTCTGTCAGATTTAATTTACAGCACTCATTCAAAAGTATAATTAAATAATAATTCAAGCATAAATTAGCAGAGTAAATGAAATAATAACAATTTTAAACGATATAAATGTAGAAGTAAATAATTACCAAAGCAATAAAAAAACTCGTCAGCAGTTTATTTTCAGCAGAAGGGACCTCCAGGAACATCAACAAAAATCATAGATTAAATTTACAGCGCTCATTCAAGATTATAATGAAATCTCTATTACATCACTTGATGTACACAAAGCGATATAACACATTATAAAGCCAAATATAAAATTGTGATATGCAAGCAAAATAAGAATACGCAACTGAGGATATAAAGCAAAAAAAAAAAAAAAAAAGATTAGTTATATTTTTTGAAAATTCCATTTGAAAAGAAGTAATTAAAAGAAATACAAAACATACCAAAAAATGGAGTCTTGATGACTTTCTGCAGGAATTCTGAAAAGGTTTTATCCTTTTCTCAAGTAAATATTTTAATCAGTGAAATTTATCCCCAATGAAAAAAATAGGAAGCTTGTTTTACACCAAAAGCAAAAAATAGAAAAAATACTTCTGCCTTGTTTGTGTATGTTAGCACATTAAAATTGTTTTACAAATTTAACAAAAGTATTTGAGTTTAGAAAATATTTTTAATCTATTGTAATCTCAAAAAATATTTATTTAAAATAAATATTCTCAAAAGGAAATCATTTTCGTATAGTTAAAATTCAAACTTATTTAATTTAAAGAAAAGGGCTGCATTTATGCATGCAATCTGAAAGTAATAGAAGATAGATAAAAAATTGGTTTTTTTTAACCACAATACCACATTTCACAATAAAAACGTTGAAAAAACTGTAGAAAATCTATGAATAAAACAATTAATTTTCCTTGAAAATTAAATTTCTGCGATCTCGTTTCCATTAAAAAAGTCAAAAAACCTTTTTAAATGACATTTGTACATGCTTAGTGAGTTATAATAAACGTTTTGTATCAATAACTCATTAATTTGCCGTTATATATTGAATTTTTAAGTCTTTCAAAGTAGTATGGTTTTGATTTTAAGGAATTAATTAATTAATGAGCTAATTAAAATTTACATGTCAAGTTTAGTTTAATAAATAAGCTGTACATGTTGAAAAAGAGAATTTATAACGTTGTTTTATTTTTAATAGATATTTCAAGAATTATTGATGAAATTGGTCTGCGATTATACAAATTGTGTAATCGTATAAAAAATGTGCATGTAATGGGGCGATGATTACAATATTGTACACATTTCCCACAAAATTTGTTATTGTTTACCCCGTTATTTGCTGAAAAGGGAGGAAATTACTTAAGTATGATTTGTAATATTCATAAAACTCGTTCGATAGAACTATATGAAATACGTTACCTCAAAATAATTAAAGAATATAGTGAAATAAAAGAAACTTGAAAAAAAGAGGAACAATAATTCTAACTTTAAGCAACTGTAGAAATTTGAAATCAAAGTATTCTTTGAGAATGGGATTAATAGACCACAAGCTTAAAATTTGCTAACCAATAACATAAAACTAGTTAATAAATGCTTCTTTGTTGTGATATAGTTTGGGGTTTATAAGAGCTAAGCTCTTTCTTAAAATATTCTAAGGATGATTAATGAGATATTTCAATGGATTTTAAATCAAATAAAAGAATCAGAGAACTCTTTATGATAAAAAAAAGCATTATCAACTCTAGGTGTCGAGTGATAACACTTCACACTCCCAACGCACTGATCCGAGTTTCGTTTTAGTTTAGTCATATTAAAGTCCCCTTTTGAAGCTACACAAGGGTTATTTGGGGATGGACCTCATAATTCTGTAGTGTGATTAGATGTCGAAGACGACACATGAATAGGTAACCCGTCTGCAAACTTCCACACCCCACCATCTCCATACGGGATGTTTGGCCCCGTAAGATTTAACGTACACCGGACTCTCTTACATGACGGTTATTCGGTGGAATCGGGCTTCGAACTAGCAATCCTCCCATTCCGAAGTCGATACCTTACCATCAGGCCACAGTAGCCTAGATCCGAGGTTCGATCTTCGGATTAGGCAAAGTAGACCCATTGTTTTAGTGGATATATAAACTGAAGATCAAGGATTGGAAACTGAACCATGGGGATTCCGCAATAGGTTGACCATCTAACTGAAACATATGTTTCACACCCTGGGGCTCTTGGTTAAGAAAGTCGAGATTGGCTGAGTAATCCTTGGTCCATATAGGGCAGTCATGTCACTAAGAGTTAATTTAGTCAAAAATTAGTCTAAATTTGATTATCAAATCCAAAAAACTATTGAATGTTTGGCATATTAAGATTAACCTTCCAGCAGGCGAGGTATGTGAGAGACACGCTAGAGATGAATTTCGTTTTATACCTTTGGTTCTGGTGGGGCTGGGAATGACTAAACTTGGTTATTTGTACCCTCCATTTGACCTACTTTCAGTTGTTGTCGTAAGTTTGTGGCGTCAATAGGTCTTTGCCGATCAGATATTTGTATTTTTGACATGTACCGTACTTGTAAGTTTTTGTCACATTTGATTTTGCATGATTTTACAAAGCAATCTGAATTGTTTTAGACTGGTGGTAGTTGGTAAATGCAATTGCGAAAGAAAATGGTGGAAAAAAGCACCCAAATCTCTACAAATTGTACTAAAATTAAAGGTGCTGAAGAGAAAAACTGAACTAGGTATTGAAGAAGTAGAAGAAGCGACATAAGGTGAAAAACTCTGCCAAAAAGGAAGGCGGACTAAAATCATGAAGTTTAGTTGTGAGATTTGACAGAAATTTATATGTTATGGAGCACACTAAACACATTTGCTGAAATTGCAACGCTGCAATGAAATAGAAATGAAACCATTTGCTTCTTTTTCAAATCTAAATGTCACTTACTTTTTCTTCTCTACACATAAATTCTGTATTAATTTTTGCACTTCTCTATTTTGTATGCAACTTGTTCTGTCAAAATATCGGCAATTTCATTTATATTATTTTGAAATGAATTCAGTTAACCTGTGGTCATTTTATATAGTTATTACAGACTAAGTATATATAGTTTCTGATTCTTTTTAAATA
Source organism: Argiope trifasciata (assembly GCA_026543055.1). Lineage (NCBI taxonomy): Eukaryota > Metazoa > Arthropoda > Arachnida > Araneae > Araneidae > Argiope > Argiope trifasciata. Next base: position 16,746 of record JAPMOQ010015474.1, on the reverse strand, counting down.
AATTTTTTTAAAGTAATTGAAGTTATTAATTTTACGCAATTTACAATATAATTTTAGAAGTTACACTTTTGAAAATTTAAAATTTACTATAGCATATGGGGGAAATACCCGCGACCTTTCATGTTAGTATGATGGCCGCGCAAGCTGAAAGGTTAATATAAATTGTAAAACTTCATTTATCTGAAGGAAATTCAAGAATTTCGAACTAAATAACTAATTTCATTTCAAAAGGAAAAATAAACGGTGTACAACGCATGTAACACATCTAATATGTATAAAATACATTTTAGTTTTTATAATATTATGTGATATTTTATTATATCCTTCAATATGTATTAATATTTTTTAAATTTTGCAAATACTGTCCATCTGTCTAATACCATACAATGTATGTGAGCTATTATATAATGGAGGTTGTTTCTTTCAGTAATAAACATTGAAACATACTCAAATAGACAATAGGCTAGTTTGCTGAAATTGATTTATTCCATGTCATTAAAATCTCAAAATTCGAGCTTTGGTATGAAATTAAAACCGTGTTTTATCTTTTCCCTTGGTTAAATTTTATTAACCTTCCAGCGAGCATGCGTATGTGAGAGATACACTGGAGAAGAATTTCGTTTTATAACTTTAGATTTGGTGGCACTGGGAACGCCTGCCTCTGGATATCTGTCTCCCTCCCTTTGACATACTTTCAGTTGTCGTTGTAACTTTGTGGCGTTAATAGGTCTCTGCCGATCAGATATTTATATTTTAGAGATACTCGCGACCGTTCATGTAAGTTTTTGTCACATCTGATTTTGTATGATTTTACAAATAAATCCGTATTGTTTTAGAATGGCGCAGCTGGTAAATGCACTTACGAAAAAAAAATGTTAGAAAAAAGTCCCACATCTCTAAAAAGTGAACGAAAATTAAAGGTGCTAAAGAGAAAAGCCGAACTAGGCATTGAATTGGAAGATGCGACGTCAGGGAAAAAACCCTGCCAAAAAGAAACGTGGACTAGAATCACTAGGTTCATTTGTGAGATTTGACAGAAATTTATGTTTGGAGCACATTAAACACATTTGCTCAAATTGCAAAGCAGCAATGGAATAATAATGGAACATATTTAACTTTCAATCACTTTTTGCTTTTTATACATAAATTCTGTATTTTTGAACTTTATATCTTATATGCAATTTGTTCTGTCAAAATATCGACAATTTCATTTATATTATTTTTAAATCAATTCAGTTAACCTATGGTCATTTTATATTGTTATATCAACCTATGTTTATATTCTTTCTGCTTCTTTTTAAGTAAAAAAATGTTTAAAGTGATTGTAGTTATTGATCCTAAGCTATTTACAATATAATTTTAATAGTTACGAGTTTGAAAATTTGCAATTTACTACAGCGTATGTGGGAAATACGCTCAGCCTTTCATGTTGGTATGACGGCTGAACCCGCTGGAAGGTTAAAAAAATACTATTGACTAGCGTTTTGACACAAATCCTATTTACGGCTATTAATAGTTTATTCATCTTTATATTCATTAAATTGCACTGTTTCCGATCAAATGAAATGTTAAAGCAGCAAATATTTTCATCTTATATTTTAAAACCTCAAAAGTCTATGCACGAGTATGAGAGCATAGACATAGATTTTAGAGACTAAAAATATTCAAGAGTTGATATTTCCCAAATAATGACCAAGAAATTTGTCCGTGTTCTAACTAATCACCACCATTTAGTGATTGGTACATTTAAACCATGGTACATTGAAATGATAATTATGAGTTTTATAAATGACTCTAAAGTCGTTTCAATAGTGATTTTGGAAGATATTTGGTAACGTCAGTATTAATAAGAAAAGGAGTTATGATTACGATATTCGTTAGCTGTTTCAAAAAAGCATCTTCTGATAAATTTTAAGGGTAACTGTGATCAAGTGGTGAAGTCTTCGATTCGGAATCTTCGGATTTTAGGTTCGAGAGCCAATTCCACAGAAGAACCGTCGTGCAATCGGATGTCTAGTGCACATTAAATTATCATGGCCAATGTCCTTCCTCTGATGTGGTGTGGAAATTTGGAAAAGAGGCTCCAACTCAGGTGTCATTTTTGTACTCTGAGCTCGGATCAAAATCATGAGCTTCACCCCAAAACAGCCATAGTTATGCTTTAAAATGGGATGAGAATGTAACTAAACTCTGATAAATTTCATATGCCAGTTCAAATTTCAAAAAATAATAAATCACATAAATTTAGGCAATGTAATTTATAACTATTCCGTGGAAGAGATTTACAGTTTTCGTGGTGTGACAGTTGCATCATTAAGATTATGTTTAAAAAGAATGTTTTCCTTACTTTTTGTAAACGAGCAAAGGGAAGTCTAAGATTTAAAATGTGAAATAGAATACGGGGTTTAATTAAAGTTTAAAAATATAAAGGTAGAATCCGTCAATTCTAAGAAACTAGGCTTTTAGCTATAAACAAAACGACTTTTATTTGACAAATTTTAATGTAAATAGAAAACCTACTGAAGACAAATATAAGTTATTGCATATAATTTTTGAGGGCAGTTTTCCCTCTACAATCATGAGAATTCACTCACATAAACAATTAAAACAAAATTGGATCAGTAAATTTAAATTATAAAAATTTGTATGCTATTTCCATTCTAGTTTTTTGATACAGATATCCATTGCTAATTTGTATTTCTTTCTTTCATATTTAATATGAGAAAGAAATCATTGCACTCAAATTAAAAAAACAAGCTAAAATAAATTCAATTTTTCCCTAAATACAATGAAATTCTTATCAAAATCAGTGAAATAGTAACAAAGATATTGAACAAAAATGATATTTTATTTTCAGAAAACAATTTTCTCTTTTTTTTCAATTACAGATTTAAAAATTAATTTAAAATAATCCATATTCAATTATTGATGGATTTTATATTTAGAATGAAACAAAAACATATCTATAAAAATTCAGAGAATTTTTAGAAACATTTACCATTTTAATCTTGGGGGGAAAATATTGAAAGAATATAATAACGGGTACATAGTTATTTTTTTTTCAGTTTGTTTAGGGTTTTAACAAGTTTGAACATAGTTCATCAAAGGAAATAATTTCCAAAACCTGACAACAAATATCATACTTATTTATCGATGATGATATCGACAGCATCTTATATTGAATGACTTATGTAAACTAAAAACATAAGTCATTGATATCATAAGTCATCATAGGTCGATGATGCGTTAACGACTCCAGGCAAATAAATTAAAAATTAGATGAAAAGTTTCTTTATATCTGTCTCCCGTTTATTTATGTCTTATTTGTTTAAATAACGGAATGAAGTAGCTCGTAGCATGGATGTAAGCAATTTAAATTTCTATTTACATTTTTCGTTGTTGTATATAGATGGATATCAGTAGGAATTTTTCTCTGCGAACACAAGTATCACTACAAGATTTTAAAAAAAAGAGTTTATTTTGCCTCGAACATCTTATCAGAAGAATTACTTTTCTGTCACATTGAATAAGAAGATTGAGGATTTCAATAATTATAAATTTTATAAGAAATGAAGACCCCCAAAGACGGTTTCATAAAACTATGGCGGACGTCAACAATGACAGAATATTGCAGTGACATTTTTTTTTCTCTCTTACGATACAGGATATTGAAAATCTGACGAGAGAACTTTGCTCATTAAAAATGTTCGCTCAGAAAGGTGTGCTGATTAAAAAAAAATCTTTTAACTCTCAAAGTATTTTCAAAATTACATTAGTGTAATAACCATAACCAATTCTGATAAGAGGATGAAAATCAGACTAAATAAATCAGAGCTTTGTTTGAAATTTAAAAACTGACTTAAATTGTATTTTATTTAGATATGCTTTATTTTATACGTTTCGTAAAAAACAATTTTATGTTATGAATTTATATTTCAATTATGCACATCTATTGCAGAATAAATTCTAATCTTTAGATTTAAAATAAAGAATGGAAATTCAATATACTGTGAAACGCATCATAAGGTCTCTCGAAAAAAATCTCAAAAAATTTTGAACTGGAAATAAGGTCGGAAAGCCCAGTAAACAAACAAACCTTAGAGGATCAAAAAGTTTGAAACTCATGCAACGGGAAAGGAGTAGAATATTTACTTCTTAAAGCCCTTGTTGGTTATGTAGATACTTTGAGGAATAAATATTCTCACTGTATGCCAACCTAAATAATTTATCTGAAATAATTTCTGTATTGATTCACAGCTCCAGGAATTTACAGTATCAATATTGAACTGGTATTGAAATTTTTAAATTAATGAGAAAAAGAATCTGTCTATTCTAAAAACGCTCTACCCTGATCAATATAATTCATTTTTTTTTCTGTCTAGAGGTTTTATATGGATCATATTATTTTGAATAATTAAGAGTCGTACAGATTGAAGTCTTCTATGTAAAACTATTTGAATAAAATTTGTTTCTTTAATATATTTATTGATTATAAAATAATGGCTTCAGTATTTTCTGTATTGAATAACATAGATATTCAGGATTTTTTCGATAATTCCTCTCTTTTTAATATAGTCTAATGAAAGAAATAGAAGGAAATTTTTTAGATGAGATTTTAATTAATGAATGAAATATAATCTCTTTTAGGAATTCAACATTGCTCTGTGTAATATAATGCACTTAACGCCAAACCACACCTACGTTTCTAGAGGTCAAGTGACCAGTTTCCAGTTTGGCATAGAAGTAGATGAACATCATTGAAAATACAAATCATACAAAGGAAAATAAATTAAATTCGAATCTATTAAGAACAAACATACAAATGACAAAATTCGTATACACATAACATAACACAAACTATATAAGCTAGAAATATCTAGTATACAAGAAAACTGAATGAATGAACAATATAAGTGATAAACTAAAGTAATAATACAAATGAGCTATTATAGGAAGCTTAAAGATATAGTGTGAATTAAATGTGTTTAGTATTAAGATATTACATAGTAAAATCAATAGAGATAATCTAATTGGAATAACTATCTATAAGCAGTTCGGCATTTAACTATGTTTATATGATTAATTATTATAGAATCTTTGAAATTGCTATATCTGTTTTGATGACTGAAGAAAAATATACTAATAATTACAGTTAAATTAGAGTCTCCATTGCGAGTTTTGGCTATTATTATGTTCTCCCCTGAAACAAAGGAATACTGGATAAAATACTTACATTTCCTTTTCCTGATAATTTGCTTGTCAACATGAGAGGAAGACCTTATTTTTTTTTCGCTTGTGCCATACGGTTTTTGTACTAAAAAGATATTTAGAGTGATTATTTTAATCACTTAGTTATTGATATATTAGGTGGAGCGAAATTAATCTGAATATATTTAGAGAAATTGATGCATTTTGGAAAATTTGTCACAAAAGAATTCGGATGAGTTAAAATGGTTTTTTTGGTAATTTAGCTAATCGAGAGTCATTACTTAATTAAATACTCTTAACTTCATACCTTATGGCCTTTTTGTATAAATATATCACTTTTATATAACAAGGACACATGATATAGTACAAAAAATATTTATAACTTATAAACTTCGGTTCATCTTCTTAATATAGGGGTGAAAAGTCTTTGAAATAAATTCACCATTTTGTATTCCAAAATGTTATTTTAACCGGCCGAATAATTTTCATCTGTAGAGCTTTCGTCTTTCTGCTGAGTATCTTTGTACTAAAAACAGATTTTTACTGTCTATCTGCATTTCCGAATAAATAAAAACATTTTAATCCCAAATAGAGACAAAAATTAAAATTATTCATTAGCTCAGATTACCACGTGGTATTTTTGTCTTTGAATATAATAATCTCCTCAATGCATTCAAATTGGTTTTTTAGTAGTATGTTGTCAGAAGTTTAAAACTAAACACGAAAATTTAAACGAGTTATTCCTTTGAAAAGTGCGTATTGTTATGTACGTAGTTATTGACTCCAAGTATCTGACAGTGTGAGTTAATTTCTACATATTTCGTGTGGCAATTCATTTATGTTATTTAAAATGGAAAATTGTTGTTTACGAAGAAATGATAATACGCTTACATAATCTTCTAGGAAAAAAATGGGCCATGCAATTCCTGATTTCTATAAAACAATGGTTTGATGAATAATGAAATATCGGAAGATGATTCTGATATTGGCAATGGACAAACGATTATAAGCGGTTATGAAGAGAGAAAAAAAAGTTAATAAGAAAGTGAAGAAAAACTGACGTTTATACAGAAAAAGGAATGTAACATAGTTATCATACAAAATTATCCATATCAACTAATTGATTAATACAAACCATTAGTGAGGTTGCATTCCCAGACCCCCTCAGCACAATATTGTTTTAAGATTGCCGAAAATTTACCATAATTTTCAACAGATATACCTTACTGACAATAAAGCCTGGTTATACATTTTCTTATCTATATATTGCTTATGATCACGAAATATACAAATATTAAATTTTCTGTAGCTAAGCAAATATATAGCGATCAAGAAAAGTTAGATTTGCTTGAGTTGGGTATAGTGGAATTAAGCGGCCATTATGCACCTACGGTTTTACCTTTCTGATTTTAAATTTGAATAATGCAAAAAGAATAAAGAAATATACTTAAGATAAAATTTAAAAATATAGTATAATTCATTTACATTTGTAAAATTATAAAAAGATAATAAAATTAGTGTCATTCCATAATATCTTAACTAAGTAAATATGCATTGACAGATACTTACGTTTTTGTTATAACATCTTCTCAATATTTAATACTTTTGCTTTTCACATTTATTATGTATTTGACAAGTACATAATTTGCGTAATATTCTGTGTTTCCAAAATAAATTATGTTTATCAAAAGAAAAAAAAAAGAGAAGGTGTAGGAAAAAAAATGAAAATATCGCTAGAATTTTTAACTCCATGTTTCTGGCCACTAATGAAATTCATGACTCCAGTTACAGGTTAATCGATTAATTCACAAAAAGAATAAAAAAGTACCAAGTAAGTACTAACTTAGGGTTCATAAGGAAAATAACTTTCAGACAAAAGATTTAATCTTCAGTCAGATAAATGATTTTTTATATTATTTTTAAAATTTTTAAAAGCATATTCTTTTATTGGAAATGTGGGAAAATTGATACTCAGCATGAAAAAAAAAAATGATTAAATTGATACAAAGCGAATCATTTTCTATTTAAAATTATTTAATTTCCAAAAAACGAATAAGTTGCTATTAAGTATAATGTTTAGTATATGTTTTAGTATATTTAAGTATATGTTTTTTTATTATTTCAGTACACATCATGACATATAAATCTAAAGGAAAAAATATTTCCATTTAATTTAATTACATTGAAATATATTTATAGGGAATATCAAATTCAATTGTGTTTCTTTGAATCAAAAGTAAGTTTTTTATTAAAACGCTTCTTCTTCAATTACTTTTTTAATGATATTTAATCAGTGGGGTTACAAATAACAGTAGCTATCATCTTATAAATTATTTATAAAACCCTAAAACGACTTGATCTCTAATTGAACATAAAATAAATATGATCATTTTTCATCTCGCAAAAATAAATTTTTAAATTTAAATAAGAGGAAACAATTCTTTGCTGGAAAATTTAAAATATATTCAAATTATAAGTTTACAGCAATTGCATATTCTATTTTTTTATATAATAAACTTCTGACAAGTTAGCAATGATTTTTTAACAGTTGCATATCGAAGTTTATTAAATAAATTTGATATTTTTGATATATTTGATATTTATAAATTTGATTTATTTTCTAATGGTAATATTGGGTGAGTGCAAAAGTTATGCCCGTTTCCGATTAACCATAAAGATGATTAAATACATGCAAAATGAACTGTACATATTATTGTGCATTATCTATCTCCATTGCTATCTATGTTGTCTTATCATATATATATATATATATATGTATATATATATATATAGATAGATAGATAGATTGATTGATTGATTGATTGATTGATTGATTTGACCGTATAAAACATGACCGTGAGCATTTTTATTAACTGTATGTTTTCAGAGGCATTTTGGTTGGCGCTGCATAATCAAAAATGGTTTTAACGTCAGCGTGAAATATAAGGTTGCTGAAATATAAATGTATGTGCTCTCCCAGACTTCTTAAAAAACATCATATTTAAGATCGAATCTCGATTCCATTAAAGATCAATCTTGCATCCGATTTCATTCATCGTAAAGATATAGAAAAAGTCTTTTTTATTTATGTAGTGCGTAAAATTATAAAGGATCTACTAGTAAAAGAATGTAGCCTTTGCTATCTGATAGGAGCTAAAAACTATAAATCTCCCCCATAAATAGCCATAAGTATTGCTCTTAAATGGTATGAGACTGAACTAAATTTAACCATGACATTAATTTAACCATGATAACCACATTTTTTTCTTCTGTAATATAATTATGTTTTAAAAATATTTCTTTGTCTAATTGCAAACATTAGATTACATTTCTTTTTCCGTTTGTAAAACGTTTTTATTGTTTCATCAAATATTTGAATCATGTAATTTTCTTCCATTTTTGAAGGTTAAAACAGAAGGATTTTTCTATTGATTTGTGTAGTTTGTGGGGCAATTTATTAAAAATTTTATCTATTTTAAATTATCCTCATTTCATCTTCTTGTATGATATATTCTTAAAATCCAATAAAAACCTCTCTGCCAGAATAAATTTAACACTTTTGATTTTTAATTTTGATGGGTATCCAAAATTCTTTCAAGCGCATCATGAGTAGGTTGAAAAATATTTTGCAATTTCTGAGGCTAGAAAAGTGCTAGACAGCTGAAAAACCAAATAAACCTTATAGGATCGAGATGTTTGAAAGTCATACGGAGGAAAAACGTTACGAAATAGAATATTTTTATAAGTTTTTTTAACTTTTTTAGATTCAAAATGCTTATTGATGAAAAGTTAATTTGATATTTATATAATTCTGAAGTACATTGTTCTTCCATATTGAAAGTGATTTTCAAAGTTTTACAAAAGGAAGATTGTAATAGTGTGTAATTTTTAGTTTCATCTCATATTATTCTGGAGGAATTAGTTTCATGAGGATTTAAATCTATACTTATAATAAAGCTCAATGTGTGTGTGTGTGTGTGTGTGTGTGTGTGTTGGCGCTCTACAGGCCAGACCGTTGGACCTACAGCTACCAAATTTGGTACATGTATACCTTGGCGGTCCGGAATGTGCACCTCGGAGCCCCTTTTTCGAATTTTTAATTAGAATTTGAATTAATTAAAATTTAAGCGAAATTTTGACGTTTTTCCGCTATAACTTCCGAAAACATGATCGCATAAACATGATTTTTACATCAATTTAAAGATTAAAAAATTAGCTTTCTAACGGTATCATTTTTTTTAATTTATAATGTGAGCTTCTATTTTTAACGAATTTTTAAAGAAATATTTTAACCATGTTTTTATCACGTGACTGGATAAAATAAAAGAATGCCGGAAGTTCAAATAAAAAAAAATTATCATCGCTAAATAAATCTACAGAAATGCAACTTTTAAGCACGTGACTGGATAAAATAATATAAATATAAAATGTGATATTTTCTTTAAAAAATAAATGCAAAGCAAAGGTTTCTACAATCGTTTGCAATATCTATATCATTAACTCAATAAATCTTCTTTATTTACGGTAAACCTGATTGAATTTAGACAGGATATGCATTGAAGTCCCGACTCAATGGAATATTTATGTAATCGTTTGCAATATCTGTATCATTAATTTAATACTTTTTTTCCCTTTCTCGCTTTCTTTAAAAAAACATATTTAATATTTTGGCAACATCACCGATTTTTTTTTAATATTTTGGAAGCATAATCGATGGTTAAAACTAACTGATTTATAAAATTAAAGAATATCATTAGGAAAAGGTGTACTTTTAGAACTTTCCGTCCATCATCTTAAAGAAAATATTAATTTCAGGTCAATCAATGCCCGGAATTACTTCAAGGCTAATGAATGTGAGATTTAATTGAAAATTTTAGAACGCTTTACTCATGGCGAACCAGCTGGTCGCCAAAGGCGGCTAGTATAAAATAAAACGATCTCTTAATAATATAATATATATTATTCGTATCCATAGTTGGAAATATGAAAATGTCTTTGACAATTCAATGTTATGAGCATTTGGATTTGCTGCGTCAAACCATTTTTTAAAAAAGCAAAACATAAGTATTTCAATTTATTTTCAAATAAATTAAAATGTAAGAATAAATATTGTCAAAGATTTTATAAAATCATGTTTTATGAATGTTTTAATTTTTCCAGAGAAGGAAAAATTAAATAATCAAAGAATGATGTTCTTTTTTATTAGCTTATTACAAGAAATATTGATACCAAAAGAAATAAGAATTAATTGTATTTCTTGGTCTTATTAAAACAATACTATTTTTTCCTGATCCAATTTAAGATTTGTCCTTCCAAGAATGGTAAAGGATAGACATGAGTAAAAATACTGTTGCTTGTCAAGTTTCCATGCTTCAATAAATATATTTTATACCTAAACAAATCACAAATATTCAATCAACAAAGTCATATAAATAATCCTCAACTAACAAAAAAAAGTGTAAATTTGAATACCTTCTAAAAAGGACTTTGAAGAACTATTAATTAAATTTATTGCAAAATATTTTTAACGGAATTAAGGCGACACACTTCCCAGGAGAAAAATATTAATTTTTCAAGCTAAATATATCATCGTTTAGTTACTCTCACTTAAATCTGAAATAATAATTGAAGTTAAATATTTTTTTTCTTAATTGTATGATAAGGAATGCTATTTTAATTCCCTATAAAAGGAAAAATGCTTATAAACAGAAGAAACATTTTTTTTCAATCTCTGCTACACCATAAAAAAGTTCAGCGTAGAGATCAAATTGATTTTATTACAGAATCTTTTCAAAGAAATCGACCACTTTTAGAGATATATGCCGTGAAAAATCCCTCATTTGAAATATTAGTGTACTAGGCTTTTGATCTCTGATACGAAATATGCTATAGTTGGTGATGTGGGAAAACCTTGATGTTATGTTACAGTTTTGGTTCAATTTTATTAATTATTTCATAAAATCAATGCCAATTTTTCTATTAGGCTAAAACCATTTGACTTTAAATCGCATTCATCGTGAAGGTTACAGGAGCCATTGACTGCATCAAGAGAAGATCTTGGTCAACAAATTAACAGATTATTACAAATTGTTTTTATCAAAGTATTACCCAACATTACTACCAAAAATTATCAGGGAGGATGGTGGTATTTCAGGTAACAAGTATAATAATAACTCTGCCAAAATTATAGTGACTTTATTTATGACTTTAAAGGTGTAAATACTTTGACATTCCAACACCAAATTCTTAATTTAGAAGAAATTCTAATGGTCTGCTAGTCTAAAGAGATACTTTAAAGAATCATTTCACATCGTTAATTGTAACTGTTTTAAAAGAGAATACAGTAAATGCGATCCACCAGTGGCAAAATTCAATTGACAAATACCTGCATCTCCACATAAATGACATCGAAAAATAACCAGGATGTGGAAAAGAAACGATACTAAAAGGAAGGAATGGCACATAACAATTGGTATCATATTTATTTAGTTCTCCTCACATCTTGTTTAAAAGCAATTGGAATTTGCAGAAGGACCAACTCTTGTTTTATACACTTTTTTCTTCTGCATGCTATGAGTAAAATATATAACAAAATAAATGCTGATATTTACAACATTAGCAGAACCGTCAGGAACATACATGGAATACAAATGTGAATGCTAAGTATAAGCAGTTTCTTTTTTCTTAAAATGTATAATACTTGCAATATAGTCGTGGTAACTAAGTTTCATGTAATTGACATTCCCCCTTTCGGTGATGAGATGATAGACTGTGCACCTACATATATAACTATACTCTTATTCTCTTTCATATTTGTTATTTTTATTCCCGATATGATATCAACAATTATGCACTACTATTTTGGTCCCCTTATTATCAAACTACGTTATGAAAGAGCATTTATTTTTCTTTATAGGAAAATATAATAGTTCAATTCGAATATTCTTGAAGATCTTTATTTCATTCTGTCGAAATTAAAGATACAAGGGTGTAGTTTGCAGATAAAAAAGGGGTTACTATTAAGAAAAAGATAAACTAAAAAAAAATACAGAGCATAACCGTCATTTGTTAAAAATTATATAAAAAAACTCAGTACAAGTTAGGAAAATTGTATTTTCAACGGCTGATTTAACATTTATAAAGGGAGATTTAAATTTGTTTAACTCAATTTCGTTTTTGTTTTATATTCAACCTAAGAAATATCAACTATGGAACGATATAGTGCCAACAATATATTAGATAAAAAAATAAAGGAATAGAGATTTCCGGCAAATCAAAATATTAAACTGAAATACAAAATATTAAGCAATGTAGTTTATAATATTTATATATCTTATCTTAAATATTTAATCTCTCAATGTTTTATAAATAAGTGTCTGGAAAACGTTGAAAAATTTATAATAGGAAAAAGAACCAAATGACGTTTTGAAAATGAATGCGTATTCAATATGTGGGAAACTTTAAAATGTGCAACTTTAGTCAAATCAGAAACACTTGCCTATTTAAGAAATTTTCTTTCTAAGGGATTGTTAAATTCTTATTCAGTAACTATAGTTCACTAGTTCATATTTGAATTCAATAATTAATTTATATCTGGAATATAAATAATATTTCGATTTTTTTTCAAATTGCTGTTTTTAAAGTTTTATTAATAAGTTCAATTGAAATCTTCAAGGAAGGTGCTAGGTTTAGAATTAGAAAGAATCTGAAGGAATTATTTCAGGTTTTCTTTCAAAGCAAAGGTGTTGTTTTGTTAATTATACAGTTAAAATGTTTTAAAGTAGAAATGTTATCGTGTTAGTTATGAATGTTATTAATTTATATTTCATATTTACCTTATATATGTATGTATGTATTTTAAATGCTTTTTATTTTTGGATATGTGGTCGATCATTTTTGTTAGCTTTTGTTGAACATGGGGCTGTGAAATAATTTTGAAATGCCATTCAAAAGCGTGTCAATATTGAAATTTTGATGAATACATTTTTCTTTGGTATAGATATATAGCCATTATTTTTGAAAACACTGGATACAGAATGTTAAAAATCGTCTCAGTTATTTTCTTATACATCAAAATTGTGTCATTTTTTTGCTTGCAGTTTAATTTACTTAATTTTGTTTGAAGCAATTTTCCTAATATTAAGAGTTCCTTATTTTTGAATTATTTCAATAATAAATGTTAAATAATACTGTCTACAATTGCTTAATTCGATTTAATACAAATCAGAATATTCCCATTATACCAGATATATTGAATGGAATTTAACTGAATAATATTCATTATATTAAATATAATGCATTACGAAACTTTTTATTTTTGGTAACCAAATGCTAAAGTATGTTTAATAATATATTATTAAAAGTATTTTGGGAAAAAAAATATTTGAAATGAAAATCTCTTTATAAAATAGAAAAAAAAAACCTTTTTCAAACTACAGACTTTAGCTAATGTCTGTAAATTGTCGTTTATATTTATAGTAAATTAAAAAGGAGGGGAAAAACTTTCACTCTTTAAGATCGTTTTTCCGAAAGAACGAAAAAAAAAAATGAATGATTTATGCCACCCTCTTAGCACTTCAGATAACACGGAATGCACATTTTAGGTTGGCTAGTTCTCAATGGAAATGGGCCAAAAATGTGATATTAATACACCGTGTCGTTTCAGTTTTCACAATTTTACTAACAAAAAGATAAAATTGATTGTAAGAAGAGCTGTAGTATCTTTTATCTATCGGATAATGTATATCTGAAAAGTTGGAATCTTTCAAAAATGAAATTCCATATAAATATTTTTGAGAGTTTGGATCAATGATTGTGAAGCATATTAAACATTGTATAACACTCTGATTAACAAACTTTGTTAAAAGTATATTTAAAATGTGACTAAAGATGTTTCAGATTTTATGAATTTGTTCTTTATTGCATGAAAATAAAATTTTCACACTTTCAATGTTTTAAATTTTTTAAATATTAAGTTATTCTAATTAAATTATTGTAATTAATTCTAATTAAAATATTTATGTTTAAAAACACATTTAATAAAGATGGATTCATTCATTTCCTGGAATGCTTCAAGTACAGTTAGTTGGTATTCGCCCTTTGTTTTTTTCGTTTGTAACCAAACCATCTTTTTCAATCCAGAATCACCATTTCTAAATAATATGCATAAATTGAATTAGATCTTTGAAATTATGTTTAAATAAATTATTCATAGCAAAAAATGTATTAACATCTTTGAAATAAATAATTTCATAAGCAAAGGAACAAATTCTAACAAGGGGCAATAAGTAATGCATGTAAACAATTCTATTTTTGTGATGATCTAATATTTTTGTTCTAAAATTATAATTATCCAGTACAATGTGCTTTTTCATACATTTCTAGTACAATTTTTGCTCTCATATTTCAGTACAAAGTTACAGTTGGAGTTTAATATATCGCCATCTATAAGTGCTGTTTGGATTTATTTTTCAATGCATTTTATTTAAGACCTTTAAACAAATGGCTTGAATTTACAGCGATTCACAATTCAAATACTTTTTAACTATTATATACATACAAACATTGTGTAAAAAAAACAGCCGTTTTCTGCGAATTTCTTAATATATGTTTAACCTGGCTTATAGATTCTTATGTAGGTTTTATTTAAACATTTTTTTTATTTTTTATCATGTAAAAATGAAATAGATTCCACCATTTAAAATTAAGATTATGTATGTAAAAAAGTAGAAGGACAACAACTGCATTTTATATTTGGTAGAATATAAAAATAGAAGAGTACATATTTACTTTTTCAAACTGTTTTGTTAATAATTTCACTGATGCGTTAATTTCAGAATGTCCAGAGTGGGATTCAGAATACCTAAATTGATTTTCAAAAGGGATAAATTATTGCATATGAAAATACGGGTAAAGGTATTAGAAAGATAATTCGCATGCTACATCTCAGAACCAATACAAACTTTATTAAAAATCCAATTCTAACTTTACTGAAAATCCAAACAGAAAATTTAAAAAAAGAGACTTAAACTTTAATGTCTTGCAATGAAAGAAAGCTTGCTCATGAGATAAAAAAAGGAAGAGGAAGTGTTTCAAAAGTTCGAAATCAAGCTGGACTTATTCATCTGTCCTAGATAACAGTATACCGTTACATTAAAAGGTTGAAAAGATTTGTTTCCAACAAATGAAGGCATAATTCAAAGTGGAAACAAAAACAAATTAACAATCGTTCGGCTTAAGCTAAGAAACGATGCCATGGACCACAAAGTGACCAACTGTGATATTTTCAAATGAAAAAAAGTTTAACTTAGATCGTCCATAGTATTATCATACTGTCATAGTTTTAAAATGTAGCACATTATTATTCAACTAGAAAAACGGGAGGAAGAAGTTTGATGTTCTAGTTAACAGTTGGTTATGGAGGAAGAACATGTTTGGTCTTTTCCAATGATGGCAGGCGCATACAGACTGCTTTAAGTTCTCAATTCTTCGTTTTGGCTACGGATTAGGAGGAAAAAAGTGATTGTTTGAACAAGATAGAGCATCAATCAACACCGCCAATGAAATTAAAATTTGGTTCGCTCAAATAATATGCAAGTATTTTCATGACTAACTAAAAGCCCGATCTTAATGTTTGGGCGATACTTGTTATTCAAGTATTCCATAGTGGGAAGTAGTTTGCATTCGCTCTCTGAGTTTTGGGTGACATTATATACATCATGGGATAGTTTTTGTTAAACAGAAATCCAATTTTTGTATGATTCGTTTCTAAATAGAATATTCGAAATCATAAAACCTAAAAGAAAGATTATGCCTCACTAAAACGGCTTATATTTTGTTTTTCTATAATTGTCCGTCTACTTTTTTTAACAGTTTAATGTGAAAGATACCATTTTTTTGTTATTTATGCTTTATATCAGAACATCAAGATAACGATATTAATATTTTTTCGATGAATGATCTAAAAAAAATCTTATAAAATTAATTGCAGCAAAAATGTAAAAAAAGACGTATTTTAAAAAATTCTAATGTCCTTCTACTTTTGTATGCCTATACACTCACATGTATATGATACAAATCAATTTAAAACTTCTATTTTATATTTAATCCTACAAAGAGATAAAGCTAACCATAATGTTAATACCAATTACTTCAGATGGCGAAAATATGAGAATTTTTTTTATTTCGTATATGTGAAATGAAAACTGTTTTGAAAGTTCAAAAAAGTTTGTAAAATTAAGAAAGAAAAAAAGGTTTGAAGATTTAACAATGATAAGACACGACATTTTTTTTATGTAAAAAATAATTTAATACAAAAAAAAATGGACGATAGGTTGCAATGGTATGAAGTATTTGGTTTGAAACATGCAAATGAGACTTAACAATTATAAATATTTATTTTATTGATCTAGAATCAGTTCGCTTTTGGATGATATGTAAGAAACAAAGATGCTATGCGGAAAAGATAAAGCTTTGTTGGTGAAGCTGTTTTACGTGAATCAGGAATCAACGATCGTTGCACTGCGTAAATTCCTACTT
>JAPMOQ010015473.1:29174-59805 GCA_026543055.1 Argiope trifasciata | reverse complement strand
TATATATATATATATATATATATATATATATATATATATATATATATCAGATAAATGATTCTTTTAAGCATATCGAATCATTTAAATAATTGTGCCATTTATAATACAATACTGAACAATAATAACAATATAAAAATGCACAATAACAAAAATATATCATTGATTATAGGTTTCTTTTCAAATTTAATGAACAACAGCATTAGGCAAAACTATCAAAATTATAAAACTACATTGTTTAAGCTATTGTATAAACTATAAATATTGTTAGTAAATCGTCAAATACGACAATTCTTGGAAATCTTAAGAAAATATAAATCTTAAGGCACATTACGGTAAGATATAAAAACCAAGTATTAAATCTAATATTACAGATCCTTTTTTCATCTGGCTAAATTAAAATCACTGTTTCCGTTGCACAGAGTAATTTTTTACATATACCAAATTACTTAAACTAGCTCAGCACCTATGAAACAATGTACAGTTAAAGCAACGTAACATTTCACAATTATATCAGTAAAACATTGATCATATTGCAAGTATGAAGAAATTAAATTTTAAACTGTTTCATGATGGCGATTTTACAATTGATTCAACAGAAAAAGGTTTCACTTAAATTTAGACAAATAATAGTATTATGCAAATAAATAGTTTAAGATATTGTATAAGCTATAAAAAATAGAAGCAAAACTTCAATCAATATGATAATTCTTGAATATCTTAAAGAGAATAAAAAAATATGTATATAAAAGCTAAAATCATATCATGGAAATATATAAAAACAAAGCATAGATGGCTAAGCATAGACATCTCTTATTCATCCAGCAAAGTAAATTCCCAGTGTCAGCTAAACCAGATGAATAATTTTTATATACATGGAATCATTTAAATTTGTACTGCATTTATAAGACTGAGCAATTATAGCAGTATTGTTGTTATTGTACAATAACAACAATATAACATTGATCATAGGTTTATCTTAAAAGTCTATCAATAATGATAAGGTATAAATCTGTGGAAAAGAAAGTAAACTGTATCTTCTGAACATTTTTAAATGTGAAATTTTATGCAATTTATTTTACTTAAAAGCTAAGAAAATTTTATAATGCATTGATAATGTTAACTCCAGTTCGATAATCTTTTGTAGTAAAAGTGGAAAATAATCAAGATAAATTATGCTTAAGAAAGTTTTTCTTGTTCAGAATTTCAAGAGAAATTATGAATATAATGCATGTTAATTTATATTTAAACCTCAAAAATTTGAAGGAAAACAAGTAATATAAAAAAAATCTAAAATTCAATTTCTACTTAAGAGAAGAAAGAGAATTTTTATTTTAGTTATTTTTATTAAATAATAATCAAAAAAATATTAAGTATCAAAAAATTATTGATTTTCGCTTTAATCGAAGTCGCCTTTTTCGCCTTCACGTGAAAAATGCTGAAATCCTTGCAATTTATCGATTGAATTAATGCCTGTTCATTACAAATTACTAAAATTCTATTTAAAGTATTAAAAATTAATTTAATTTAATTAATGAATTAATATTTGAATAAATATATATTAAGATCAAGTGTCATCCATTAAAACTTTTAAAAAATGCATTTTAACTTGAGTGGATGAAGAAAAAGTATTTCATTAACGATTGAAAATTTTAAAAAGATATATATAAATACATATATATAACTGATGGTAGTAAAAGTGTGAACTAATAGTAGGAACTGAAAAAGCCGAAAACTAAACTTTGTAAAATGATAATAAAAACAACCCCTGTAAATTTAGAACGTAATCAGATGTTCAAATGCAGTTATTAAATCGTTGAAAACAAAATAACAGTAATTTCTTTTCCACTTTACTTCGTTCAAATCCCTTAAAAATATTTTTTCTTAAATTCATATTCACTTGAATCGTGTTTGTTTAATCATGTTGGTGTGGAACAAATGGTAGATTTTCAAACTGCCCTCGAATGTTGTCACTGAATATTATTTCATTTGTTTTCCTGTCGTAAGAAGTTTCCACATAGCCCAATGCGATGAATTTATTGAGGGTATGGGAATATGTGGCGCTGGTGACATATCCAATTTCTTCTCCATTAGGGGTTTTAATTGTATCTCCTTCTGAAAATATAGAAAATTTAAATCAATTCACAAAGAAACTTATTATTGAAGAAATTGTTTTGACATTTACTTCCTTTTAACCGTTTTTGCTTTTTTACAATTATTTTTCCTATTGCTGCCATAACATTAACTTGAGTGCATTGAATCATATTTAGCTGGTTGGTTTTCTTAGCTCTTATGACGCAATTTCTCTTTTTTCTACATACTTTATTAAATTATTGACTGATAAAAATTTGTGAAATCTATTTCTTCAAATTAATATATTCTATATTTCGCAACAAAATGCCCATCCTGAAGGTTATAAGCTCACATCTTCAAGTCGATGGGAAATCGCATATTCCTTGTAAAATAATTCTAAAGAAAACCGTTTCGTATACCCAATTCATATTTTCTTTTTTACAGAACGGAACATTGCTTTTAATTTATTTTAAATATTCATTATTATTTTTCATATATTATTGATGTGTCTAGTAATATTCACTTTACTTTTGGTATAACTAAGTCAAAGTTTGTTCGGCGATTAGTTGAAGATTTTTGTGAACTGCTTTGTTTGATAACAGTATAATAAAAATTCTCTACATTTAATTCCATTTCGCTCAAATTTTTAGAGTTTATTTTAATGAAATGTTACTTTCTAAACAAATTAGTTTGAATTTTATATACATCGTCAGTAAAAATAATGAAGTTTGAAAAATTCTACAACTGCAATAAATTCAAATAGAGTTGAATTAAATTAAATCAATAATATCAAGCTCTTTTCAAATGAGTTTGAGTTAAAACGCATTTCATGTTTACATTTCTTACATTATACTCTATTTTGTTATGCATTTGCCTTATATCATATTAAGACTAAGCATCACTTAAATGTCAAATTCAGTGCTCTTTACATTGAAGACAATAATCCAACTCTTAGTCAATTTTTAGTGATATCAATATACAATTTGAAGGACTTATGTAAATTTAGTTTGTCGCTTTCAAAAACGTGTTGCGGATGGAAAATTTGTGATGCTTTTAATTGGTTTCTAATCTGACATTAAAAGGCACTTACTGCTTATCCTGCCTTCATCAGAAGAAAATCCTGCTCTTATTTTACATGGTCTATTTTTTAACTGGTTTAAAACTATATCAGAGCCAGGAAATCCACCACATCTTCTTTTTTCTTCACCTATTGTATAAAAAAAACAATAATAAAATATATGTGAAATTGTGATTAGCAATATTTAAACATTGGCATTCTCAGAAGTAGGTTGCAACGAATATTATTGATAAATATATATGCTGCTGCATCAACAGATTTTTTTTTACTGAATTTTTACAATTTCTTAAAAATTAATGCTTTATACCATAAATTTTTCCTTGGATAAACATTGCTGCAATCCTGAGCAAAAGTCCTCGCCGACGACTGGACATACCTCCTGAAGACAAGATTAAAGCATGGGCCAGTAATTGCCTTTTACAGCAAATTATAATACCATGTATACCCCTGACACAGATATTAAGATTCACAGAGCATTACATGCATGGTCATAGTGACAATTATATACTTTTAGATTATTCTTATTCATCATTTGGGCCGCGGTTGCCTGGTGGTAAGGTCTCGGCTTCGGAACCGGAGGGCTTCAGGTTCGAGACTCGATTCCACCGAAGAACCATCGTGTGAGGGGGTCTCTGCACGTTAAATCCGTCAGGCCAAACGTTCTCCCGCTGGTGTGGTGTGGTGTGGAGAGGGGGGTGCCAGTTCAGGTGTCATCCTCGTCATCTGATCTTGGCTCAAAATTACGCGATCCGTCCCAAAATAGTCCTCGTGTTGTTTTAAATGGGACGTTAATAAAACTAAACTACACCAAACTAAACTTATTCATCATTTTACTTTGTATGCATATAGCAACATATTAATAAGATTTTTGCATATTTAGATTTATTTTGCTGCAGAATAATCCCAAGTAATAAGTAAATACTTTCTTAATTAGGATAATTTCGGAAATTCATATAATTTATCTGCTTTCAGCTGTTGCCTGTCTTTAGAATTGTACTCTTCTTATCCTTATAAGTAATATCAGGAAAAACGATCGCTTTATATAAATGAAGGCATTTACTGTTCGTTAAAGGATTCTGCGATGACCAATTTTAGATGATTCTATCTCATTAAGATGCGGAACGAGGAGAGCATTTCCTGTATTCGCCTTTGACTTTAAACATCCCCCTTTGGATACTTTTTAATTCAATTTTTTTTCACGTGTATATAAATGTTATTTCTGACCCCATTTTAACTCAAAGTTTCGTATTGATATGGCTAGTTCAAGTGACAAAAACGCTTTCAGGAGTGGTACGAAGAAAATTTTACATAATATCATTTAAATATTGTGACCAAGAAGCAGAAAACGGGTAATTGAAATAGTGCCAAAAATTTAATAACATAATTAAAAAAAACATTTTAATATAAAAAAAGATTATTATTATTTTGTAAAAAAAAGTAATTACCAAATTTTAAGAACATACATTTTTCATTTAATCTTCATAATTTAATGTTTATTTCCTTACATTAAATAAAAATTGCTCTGAAATATTTTACTGTGAATTAGCACGTTTCTCCTTCTGCATTACTAATTACTAGTAATGTTTACGTCTCATAAAACCACGAGTCTTCATTGTTAATTGTAAACATTTCCTCCTTTCCCGTTTCCTTTCATCCCTACTTGGGTCACGGTGGCCTGGTGGTAAGGTCTCGGCTTCAGAACCGGAGGGTTTCAGGTTCGAGACTCGATTCAACCGAAGAACCGGGGGTCTTTTGAACGTTAAATCTGTCAGGCCAAACGTCCTCCCGCTGGTGTGGTGTGGAGAGGGGGGTTGCCAGTTCAGGTGTCGTCCTCGTCATCTGATCTTGGCTCAAAATTATGAGGTCCGTCCCAAAATAGCCCTCGTGTTGCTTTAAACGGGACTTTAGTATAACTAAACTAAACTAAACTCATCCCTACTTTGCAGAAATAAACCCCTGCTACGCATGCGCAAAAGAGCGGAAGGTTTTACAATCCATTGTTGAACAGTAAGTCTTACATTCAAGTATATTAAAGATGTAAATATTCCATAATGTTTATAAACACTAGTTTATATATTCAGCATTGTCCGGTGTTAGAATCTTTAAATATATAATATTTTTAACAAAAAAACTATATTGTATAAAATATTACAATATTTAAAGATTTATATATACAATGAAATAAAAGAGAATATATATATATTTTAAAGTGGTAGTTTAGTTCAAAGTCTTATCATCGCTCAGCAAAGGTTTATTTTTAATTTTTCTTATTTCAAAACACATGTGTTAATTTTCTTAAAAATTTAATAATTTTTTTAAGTGCACGAAGACGAGAATTGTGTACTTGAAAAGGTAAAATATTTGTGATGGTGCTAATTTTTCAAAGTTTCCGCAAAAAAAAAAAAAAAAAAAAAAAAAAAAAAAAGGACGGGAGTGTAATTTCTGATACTTTTGTGGTATTAACTTTTGAAAAGCCACTACTATCTACTATCCTCCATTATATTTGCTAGCAAGTGTTTACATTCGCTGAAACATAGACTAGAATACTTGCCTATGTTTGAATACATAGTTTTCTGCACTAATTTCCTCTGATGTCAGGGTAGAGAAATTTAAGATTTTCTGTTAACTTTTAACTAGCTGAATATTTAAATAATTTGTATAGTTTGAAGAAAAAACGACATTCTTTCCTTTATCTTAAACAGTTAGTTTATAAACATTGGTTGAATTAGGCCTTGTTGTTTGAAAGGAGGTGTAGAACATACAAGTACATAGGTAAATATATAGCCACAATGCCTCTAGTTTATATTAAAATTTAAACACGGTATATTTGATATTCGTTTGATTTTTTTTATACAGCGGACTGCACACCTGCATTTCTGAATTGTTAATATTTGTCTAAGAAATATTTTTAGAAAATATTACAGAAATTCATAAGGAGTTAGGTAAAAAAAATTCAATATAACACTATGCTTTACAACTGCAAAATATTTACTATAACTTCAGTCATAAAAATTATGCCTTTTTTTTCTTTCCATAATGTATACAGCATGTATATGCTGTTATTAACCATTCCAAAAGTTGCTCTGGATCTTTGCTTCTGGAAAAAAAAAAAAAAAGAAAAAAAAGAAAAAAAAAATACCATATTCACCAATCGTGCATACTGCAATTTTGAGTTATAGCATTCGTATTGAAACTGTTCCGATTTTTTAAATTATCGTTTTTAAAATTCAATATATATATATATATATATATATATATATATATATGGAATAAAGAAAGTTTTAAAAGTTTATAAAAGGTCATTCGAGGTCAAAAGTTTTTAAAACAATTACAGCGCTTTCTTATTTTGCTCTTTCAGGTGGTAAAAATATAACAATCTCATTATTTTGTAAATGCAGTATGAGTATGGGTGACGTATTTTATTGAAATTGAAGATGAAATAATGAAATTGAAACAAAAAGCTATCATTGCTTTCAGCTGATGTTACAATTTTCATACAATGAAATATTCTTTAGCGTTTGAAACTCACTAATTAAATGAGTTAATCCTGCTTCTACCGGAGTTGTTTCTTCATTAAAATCGCAACCAGACAAGCAAATACCTGCCTCGATTCTGAGGCATTCTTTCGCTTCTAGGCCTATCAAGACTAAGTCTGAGTCAAACCAGAATGACCTAAAACGAAAGCTTTGGAGATCTTCTACGATAATGGCAACGTCCAAACACGATATCTGAAAAGGAAAAGATAAATTGCAAATTAAAAAATTACTAATGCTTTATAAAAATTTGAATCGACAGAAGAGTTTACGATTCAACTTATTTTTGTATGTTAATCATATGAGAGAATCACTCGGGCCATGATTAATAATAATCTGATACTTTAATACGTGGAATGGTTGCCAAGTCGAAAATCGCCCCAGAATTATTAAACTCCGGTAAACTTGGGGGTCTGGTGGTTTTGGCCACGAGGAATCGATTAGCACCGGTTTTGAAGCGCTACGGTCGAGCAGTTCGGAGCTACAGATAGGATATTTTCAAACTTTATTAGTTCGCCATAATGGCTACTTAAATTTTCAAGCGGTAACGTGCTGCCATCTATAGCCAATATGGCGAACTAATAAAGTTTTATGTTTATGCTGTTATAGGTTTATAATATGTTTCTTATGTATGTATATATGTTTGGTTTTTCTAAATAAATTTGTCAAAAATATTGAACTTCAACACACTTCAATCTTTACCTTTACTTTACCTTTGTATAGAATAGTTCCCTTTCCAAACTCTAACTTTGTTTAGAATAGTTTACAATGGTGCACTTTAACCGGTTATCTTTTCACCAATGGTTTCACAAATTTTCTTATGGCATGTATTGTTTTGATAAATCACAATTGAAAATTTAAATCTTCGAGTTAGCTTCGATACCTGTTTTCTCCGAGCGGAGCTCGATCACCCGCTGGTATAGTTAAAAAGATAATTTTTGAGAATTAAGATGGTGCAAAATTATTTGTACTTCAATATTTTTAGTAGTTATTGTGAAAAACGCTGAAATTTAATTAAAATTTAAAACCGACAGTGTTTTTCTCCCCAAAACTTTCTCGCATAATCTCTGTAATAATGTTGTTACCTCTGAGAGTGATTTGCATGACATTTACGTACTATAGCTATACCTTATAGCTATTGACCTTGAACTTTGATTTAGCATTTCTACAGAATCTATTGACACCATGGCGAGTTATTTGTAGATTAATTTTTGGTAAATAGATGCGGTGGAGATTCGAATTTTTATTTTTTATTCTAGGTAATTGTACTATCCCTATAACTATCCCATATGTGTAAACAATAAGTTGACCAAGTTTCATCGCAATCGGATGAACGGCTTAGGAAGGCATAAGAGACATACAAACAAACATTCATTTTTATTATTAGCACCCTTATGATGATTAATTAGGTTTATAATAAGTCTTTAAATCTTTGTAATAAGTCATTATATAAATTTTTTAAGCTAAAAAAACTAAAAAGAACTATCTAAGGCTACCAAAGTGTGAACATGTAAAATATTTTAATTTTACTTACTTTTAAAAGACGATTATTCTATAATAAACGATTGAAAATTTTATATTGTATAAAAAAAGGGCTACGATGCAACTAAAATGAGATCTAATTTTATAAAGTGTGCTATTATTTTTAAGTAATCTAATAGTTTTAAAAGTTTAATGTAATGCTAAGAGGATGGCACAATAAGAATTATTTTATTATATACAAATATACATAATACATAATATTATGTAGTTATGGTATAAAGATATATACAAATATATCTTTATACCATAACTACATTCTCAGGAATTTCAGGAATGATTAAAGCCTTAATTAACAGACATCAAATACACTGTACCCTCTATTTTTCACTAGGTTTATCTTTCTACATTCGTATGACAAGTTATTAATCAATAACATTTTCACATTAATTCATTATTTTTCACTATCCTTGTCCAATTTCTCATGAATTATTCGTTGCCGATGGCTCTATAAAGAAACTGCAACACCGTGACATTCCTCCATAAATTCATCATTGCAAAATTTTAGCGCTTCAACAAGAACTGGAAAGTGGATTTTTCCCTCTCTTTTGAGTATTGGAAAAAGTAATTTGCACTAGTTAGCTCGTCACTAAAGCAATTCGGATCAAGTGAAATTATGTCAGATGATTGCAATTATATTTCTCAATTTATAATCAATATATTGCAATTTATAATCAACACAGCATTTCAAATCAGAATTTATATTATTTTTCTAAATATTTATTTTATCATTGGAATGAAGAATATATGGAATTTCAAATAGATTCGGGATTATAATTTATTGAAATTGAAATAAATGGCAGAACAATTGATCATGAAAAATCATTGCTATGGTTCAGTTTGTTCATGATTATCCAAACTATTTTTTTATATAATGTTCGAATTATGAATGCAATTCTTAAAAGATTTTCACTAAAACTTAAATCCATGTGTGCCATCATCAGAAATAAAGTGCAATGGGGGAAGAAGCATGAAATGTGAAATAATATAAAATATTTGTTACATGACAAAAATATAAAATATTTGTTAAAGAAATTATTTATATGTACAGCAATTCAGAATTTCAAGCAATATTATTGATTAATGAGCATCTACATATGGTAATTTATAGGAAAAATTTAAATAATTCTTTGATGAAATTAGTAAAAAGTTGCAAATGTCTCTTTATTTGTTATGGATGATTTCTAAAATTTGACATCGTGTTGTTTACTGCTAGTAAGATCTCATTATCCCTTTTAAATTTTTTGTGTTAAGGAAATCCTTATAAATGCTAATCAATCTCTGTAGTTCGAAATTTTTGCTGTTACAAGTATAAAAAAATGAATAGTAAGATTAGAAAGTATTCTAATATAGTGCAGAATACAAATATGAAAGAATTTTTTATTGTGTCTCTGATAGAAGTTATGTCAAAGAAGTATTGTCTCTAATAGAATTTATGTCAAATAAACGAACAGTTACAATCTTGAATTTAATGACTTCAAAAAATTAGAAGCCATCTCCTTTTAAAAGCATATATAATATTCTATTATTAATATTGGATATAAAATATTATATTTTTTAGTTCATTCGCTTATCACTGTTATTATTATCTGCATAGTCACCGATATTTGAATCATCATTTAACTTCCTAATTTTCCAATCATTCTAAATATTATATTATTAAATAATATTTATTACTATTAACATTATTTAAATATTATAAATTCTTATTATTATCAAATTTTATATTATCTGTAGGAAGGCTATACAGCCCTACATTTGGCAGCAAAATATGGCCATGTTGAAGTACTTCACGCCTTAAAATCTGCTATGTCTTGGAGATACGCAAGTAAAAAGGTATAAGTATGTTAATTTGTTATCCTCTTTAAAACTGAAAGTAGGCTTAAAATAATGCAAAATTCTATTGTGAGTCAGATAGTTTGTTTTTACTGTCTTTTTTCCAAAAATTGTAATGAAATAAATAAATTTATTCCTAAATCTACACACATTAAAGCATATTATGAAATCTGTGAATGAATAATAAAAGGGTAATGAAGAATTTTTTTAGTACTTTATTTAAGCCTTTAAATAAAGTACAGTTTTAAACGAAAAGCTTTGGAATGTTTTTAATTTTTATGAAATGTTTTTCTGATTATTTCTGTAACGATATATTCATAAAATATTAAGATCCGAGTGAAATCGATTTCTTTTAATAATAATCAAACACAATAATTTTATAATTTGATGACCGAAAAAGATTCGATGTTGATTGTAACAAGGAAATAAATCAACTAAATCTTGCTCGACTATCAGAAACATTTTTAAATGCAAAAAAAGTAAAGAAACATTCTAGGAATTATCCTCTAATCTAAAATGATTCTCCTAGTACGAAAAGGAAAGAGAATACCTTTCAGAGTAGCACTTGATATCTCGCCTTTTCAAACACAGTGCTGATATTTTCATATTTTATTATGAAGTTCAGAGTATGCAACAATTTTGTTTCCTGATAGCAACTAAGCTATTTGTCCTCCGCATCAGAAATATTTTGTAAATAAAATGAATTGTTAGAATATTTTAAAATTTTCTAACTTTAAAATAGCGGAAGTTTGGTTATTCTTTCCAGATATTGTGGTAGATGTTCAAAAAAAATTTTTAATGTTTTTTTATTGGGATTATTTTCTAGCTTTAAATAGTCGTACTGCTTCTAATGATTGCGAGTCAATTGGATTTTAATTTCCAAGAAAAAATTGATTTCTTGCTTAAAAAAAGATCAACTTAAAAGCTCTTATATTATTTCAGACTGGCTTAACAGCACTTCATATAGCAGCAAGCTATGGACAAGAAGATTTTGTTCGAGAGATGCTTACACAAGTGCCAGCCACTATACCAAGTGAAAGGCCCACAGAAAGCCCAGAAGCTGATGTAAGAGAATTTATTATACTGTTATGCTTTAATTAGAATTTGTGCAAAAAATTATGATTGAGAAAACTTTTTAAGAAAACCAGAAGGATTTTAAAAGTGTTTAGAGTAAAATTATCGATATTAAAATAACAGTACTGAAAATATAATGCTTCTTCATACATCATGATGAATTTTGTTGAATTACATGAAAATAACAAGCAAAGACTATCGCAATGCGCAGAAACAACTAACAAAAATTTACATATATCACCAAAGACGTATTATGAGCGGAAAGAAAATTTTCAAAGAACTGATATATAAGAACAGTAACCCTCAAAAACTGTTGCAAATAAATTATCTATGTAATCATATTTTTCACATGTTTCTATTAACAGATATGAACAAAATGAGCTGAAATTCATAAAAAGATGAGTTAAATCAAACACCAGTATTGAAAAGCAAGATAAGTAAGATTAATTGAACAATGAAATCAATAAATTTGGTGTTTTATATATTAAAATATTATAGAATCATATCATTAAAAAAATTAATTGATTGGAAGAAGCATATAGTTTTATTCTGAAAAGTCTGAAATGCGTCTTCTCTGTATTTTCTAATAAGGGCATTTAAAACATCAGAAATAAAACGTTTTACACAGTAAAAATCATTTATTGCATTTTCTTAAATAATTTTTACAGTATGGATTTACCCCTCTACATATGGCAGCAAGATATGGAAGAGAAGATGTTGTCAGAATGCTTTTAAATAGTGCTGGTGTACAGGTGGATGCTTCAACTTCAGTGGAGGTAATACATCTTGACTTATTTATATATATATTTCCTTAAAACGGTAAATTAATTTTATTACTCATACTGAATTTCATGATTTCAGAGGGATGTTTTTTGTAGCAGCATAAAATAAAATATAATATTTATCAAAGATAGCAAAAAGAAATATTCTGTGCAGAGATAAAACATTTATAATGAAGAATAGGCATGTTCTTTGATTAGAAGGTATTTCCATGCAAATAAGCTATATTTGATAGGAGTAAACAAACAAGTCTTTATATATTATAAGTACTAAAGCTTTTTTCTCGAGAGCTTGATTTTCAGCATATCGGTAGATTTAATAATCCTTATTGTTTACTGTAATACAACAGTAAACAAATAATGCAAAATGACAAATAATGCAAAATTTTTAAAAATGCAAAATACTTTTGGTTATTTTTCAATAATTAATAAATTTCTTATCTATAAATTCAATTTTTATTTTTCTATAAAATAAGAAAAAAATCAGGGAAAATTCAGCAATAATATGAAAAAAAATCAATATAAATCTGCAGTTTCATTAATAAATTGAAATATTTGAAAACGAAAAGTTATGACAAATGGAAATGTTGCTGAAACATTTTAAAGAAGACCCAAAATAGTTTGCTTTGTATCCAAATCCTTCTATTATATATTTGCCTTTCAAAAATGATTGATGATAATATAAATACAATTAATGATAGTGCGAAGCAAAAGTTTCATTCTATGAGTAGGATAACAAGCAACTTTTGAAGACATATTTATAGATCATAATAAAATTAATGACTGGGACTGAAAATACCTTCCTAATTATTTCCACTAATAATAGAGATGCTAGTATATATATCAAACAAATCTCAAAATTAAAAAGAAATTATCAACTCAACTATACTAAATCTTGCCATACAATTTTTCTTTCTATTTTTAATTATTTTTTAAAAAATATATTTCAACAGTACTTTATTACAATATATTTTATAATTGAAGTTGATCAAGATATTGGAGTAGGCTTACTCTAATGCGATTAATGAATATTACTAAAAATATAGATAGAAAAATAGGGAGACGCAAATTCAACAAACAGAATGGCGTTGGGATTTTGAAATATTGCAAATCATATGTCTATCGAAATTTGAATTCGAAAATATTTTCCTGAGTATATAGCTAACATTTTGAGTAACAATTAATGACTGCGAACCAACAATTCATCATAAGTAGTTAGTATTATACACAGATCAATGACATTATTTTAAAATTTTTTGTGATGAATATTGAAAAACAGTATCAGTTATCTATATACATAAAATATCAACTAAGTGGCCCAGAAATTGCTCTTGTTACGTATTGTTGAATGGAAACAGTCAAATATAAACAACCATCATATATTGTTTTATTAAACGTTTTTCCAATATCACTGTATTTAGTAGTTCACATAAATAATAAAAGGAGCTACAAAATATAATTAGAAATTTTCTGGAGCTGGTTCACCAAGTCAATAAAGATACATACAGTCTAGGGAAAGAAGATATAAAAGAAATAAAAAAAATAGATTTTAAAACAAAAAGTTAATTGAACGCAAAAACAGTCTAAGTCGGCAAATAGGTACTAATAACTACTTAAAAAAAATTGAAATCTATGTTCGTATCTTCCAAAACAATTGTTAAAAATATAGTCTTTGCCTTATTTCAGGACAAAAAAATTCCTTGTTATTGGTATCAATTCCATTTCTACTGAATTTTTCCACTAATTTCAATAATATTTTAACTTAATTTGCGAAAGTAAAACTTTGTTTTATGCGACAAGGTTATTTTATATTCAACAATATTTTAATTATATTCAACAATATTTTAATTATATTCAACAATATTTTAACAAAATCATATATCAAAATATTCAATCTAATCAGTCAATTCGTTTTTGCTAATCAGTAAATCCGCAGTAGAATTTTTACTTCAGCTTTTATTTCTTAATAAGTGCCCTTATTAATTTATCGTCAGTGGTTAACTAGGAAGGGGCAAGCAGTGCACATGCCCTGGAAGCAGTTGCCAAGGGGCATAAATTGAGGAATCAATTCACTGTATTTAAAAAAAAAAACGATTTTCTATTAAGCTGATATTCCTATGTTTTTTAAAAATCAAAATGGTTTCACCAAAATTATAGAAAATCAAAACCTTTCAAAGGCAATTGGCTTCCCTAATTGGATTTATTAGAAACTGATGGTTATTAGCTTATGACTTAGATCACATCTTTTCCTGTCTGTTAAACCGAATAAATTATAACATATATAAGTTTTTTACTTTTATATTTTACATGAAAATCAAGGAGACGAAATTTTAAATCTTTTGGATTTATGTGAAAAAAAAAATACTTTTCCTTCCAATTCTCACGATGGGAATGAGCATAGGATAACAGAGTAACTAGAGATTGTATAAATTTCAAAATCTTTCTATATGGGTATCATATGTGTTTCATAAATGAGTCATGTTTCATATATTTGGCTACCAAAATAGATTAAAGGAATTTGCATTTCTGATAATTTAATCATGAATATTAAAATATTCGAGATTCATTGATCACTAGTTAAAATAAGAAATGGAAAATACTCATAATGAAGCTAAATTTTTTTCTTATTTCATATTTTTCTTTTTTTTGTTTCTTTTTTGATCAAATAATGGATAGGAGATTAAATACGGCATCAAACAAAAATAAGTTTGAAAGAATCATTTCTTTTCATTGACACGCATTTATTGACATCATTGAAACTTTTATTAGTCAGCAAATACAACAAATAGTGATCTGAGAGACAAATGTTTTGGAATTTGAACTAATGCTTTTGAATGGAAAATACCGGAAATAATTTTCTTTGAAAAAAAAAAGGAACTTATAAGCAGCAAAAATCTATATAATAATTTAAGATTGTGGAAATACCGAGTGTCTCAAAAATGACTAATAGATTTTTAGAAACAATAAAAATAATAGTAATAATAAAAAGACAACAAGCATAGTAAAAACGAAGTTCTTGAAATCGCCACTCTGCAATTCATTTTTACCTCAAACTATACAAAGTTGTTTCAAATGGGGATGTCAATGAAAATATCGTCGTTTAATTTTTTGAAACAGTCCTAGAAACATTTTCATCCCAGTTTATATTTTTCCTGTTTTGTAGCGTTCCCTGTCGGTGGCAATTTGCAATTTTGTGAGATAACATTCCCTGATTTCCCAAGACTAAGGCCGCAGTCAATACATCCAGTCATTTTTGGAACACCTGTTATATTAACCAAACATCTATTGGATATTTTTATCATATACATATATTTTTAAATTTATTTCTGATTTATATGAGGCAGCTCGGCTGATACTTTTAACGATAGTAATGTCAAGTATGGGCTACGGAACATCTTTTAGCTAATTAAAGTTTATATTTTCAGATCTCAGAAAAAAGTGAGAAAAAAAAATGACTGTAACTTAGTTCTTTTGGCAATATACGAAGTTATAAAGTTAGAAAGTCTTTCCCGTAGATAAAAATGAAAAAGGTAAATTTATAACATCTCTGACACTTAAAGCCTCTAAAATTTTCAAAAGTAATGTATTCATTTTTCTATGCGTATGAAAAGCTTTTACCAAAATTGTAGCAAATAGCAGATATGCATGTCATAATAAATGTAATGATACATGTGAAGTATTTCTTCGTATTTTTATAATGACCAGATTGATATTATACACTGAAGTGACAAAAGTCATGGGATGACTGTTAATATCGTGTCGGTCCTCCTTTTGCCCGGCAACAACTCGACGTGTCATGGAGTCCACAAGTCGTTGGAAGTCCTCTGCAGGAATATTGAGCCATGCTGTCTGTATAGACGTCCATAATTGTGAAAGTGTGGATGGTGCAGGAGTTTGGGCACGAACGGACTTTTCGATGATGTCCCATAAATGATCGATGGGATTCATATCGGGCGATCTAGGTGGCCAGATCATGCGCTGGAATTGTCCGGAATATTCTTCAAACCAATCGCGAACAGTTCTGGTCCAGTTACATGGCGCATTATCATCCATAAAAATCCCATCATTGTGTGGGTACGTGAAGTCCATGAATGGCTGCAAGTGATCAGTAAGCAGCTGAACATAACCATCTCCAGTCAAAGATCGGTTCAGTTGCACCAGAGGACCGAGTCCATGCCATGTAAAAACAGCCCACACCATTATGCAGCCACCACCAGCTTGAACAGTGCCTTGCTGACAGTTTGGGTCCATGCCTTGCTGACAGTTGGGCGCCACACTCGAACTCTACCATCAGCTCGTAACAACTAAAATCGTGACTCATCTGACCACGCCACTGTTTTCCACTGGTCTAGGGACCAGTCGATATGCTCACGAGCCCAGGAGAGTCGCTGCAGGTGATGTCGTGCTGTCAGTAAAGGCATTCGAGTCGGTCTTCTGCTGTCATAGCCCAAGGAAGACAAATTTCGCCACACAGTCCTATCGGACACGTCCCACATTGATTCCTGCAGTTATTTGACGAAGTGTTGCGTGTCTATTAACATTGACCATTCTACACAGACGTCGGCGGTCTCGGTCGTTAAGTGCAGGTGGTCGCCTACTGCGCTGTCCATGATGGGATGTGATGCCTGAAATTTCATACTCTTGGCACACTCTTGATACTGTGGATCTCGGAATGTTGAATTCATTAACGATATCCGCAATGGAATGACCCATGCGTCGAGCTCCAACTAACATTCCACGTTCAAAGTCTGTTAATTCTCGTCGTGCCGCCATAAATCACGAAAAACCTGTTCACATGAATAACTTGAACACAAATGAAAGCTCTGGAAAACGAACTGCGCATTTATACTTTTTCGCTGCGATACTACTGCCATCTGTATATTTGCATATTGCTATCCCATGACTTTTGTCACTTCAGTGTATATATTAATAAGTACCATATTTTAATTAGCAGGAATATACAATAATTTTTATAACAAAGTAATTATTTCAATATTCCCATATGATGCTTAAGTTCAAAAAAATAATACATTCAACTTTTTCACTGTTATTTCTGTATATGTCACTTTTCGATGAATTTACATTTTACATTTAGAATACATTTTTTAAATATGATGCAAATAAAAATAATTTTTCATTTGCCTTTCTCTATTGCATTAAAAGCTCTGCATGAACGACAATTTCTTATTTGGATCTTACTTAAATTATTAAAATTAGAAAGAAGAAAATTCTCTGTGCAAATTTAACATAAAAGATAATTAGATTTATAACATTTGTTTATCAAACATTTTTTGAAATATTCTTATGATACATTTTATATTCAACCGTTGTCTTAATACAAAATTCATTATGAAGTTATTTGTTTAGAAATTATCAGTTGCAAAATATTTCATCTACTATTATTTAGATTTAATTGCGTATTCAGTCTTTCACTCTTTGTCATAAAATATCTGAAAAAAAAAATAATGCTTAAAAACTACATATATAATAGTTTTGCACAAAAAAAGGAGACAAAATTGGAATCAACTTCAATTTATTTTTCCATGAGAAAACATGGCTTGTACATGGGGATCTCGAGAAGAACACTTTTGTTTACATCAAGTCACAAGAGAAATTTTTCCCTTAGAGCATTTACTAAGAGGTTATTTATCAGGATTTCTATGACCATGTCGATCTAGACAAATGAATTTTAGGCATCTTTGAAAGTTACTCTGAAATTTAAAATAAAATAACATGGGCAAATTGTTTGGCCCTTCTCCTTGAAGCCATTTCATATATGTACGTCACAAGCTTGTAGTAAAGTGTCTCAGATGATTTCAAATTTTTCTATCTTATCAAATAACAAGATTTAAAAAAAATTAAGGTATCTTAGCACTTTTTGAGAAAAACTTGGTGTAGATATACTTTAATCATATTTCAAGGTTTAAGATTATTCAAAATTAGTAACAGGATGACCATATTTGAAATAAACATCTAAAATGTTTGAAAATTGCCATTTGATAGCACAAATTTAAGCAAATTCTTATTAAATTTCAATTTGTTTATACTGAAAACTATTATTTTCATCCTAACAAAACTTATATCTAAATAAACTCCATAGTTTTCTCTAGGGAATGAAGTATAATTGTATGGTTCTAACAATAAATAAAAGTTGTATAGCCAGTGAAAGATTTATCATGAAATATTTAGTACATTTATGATATTATTATTCAAACAATAAGCTGTAAATTAAAAACTATTCCCTCGATCTAGTTTTTTTAGTTCGTTCCTTAGAAAATAGTATAAAGACAAAGTATATCAAATTTCATAATTATGCGATAATAATCTTTTGAGTTATTTGATTTGAAACGAGTAAGAAATGAGTAAAAATCAGTTTTTAGAAAAATGCATTTAAAGCATATAGTAACTTGTTTTAATAATAAATTATGGGCGTACATACAAAAAAATTCCCTTCATTTATGGCTTATACCTTCTTGTTGCTAATTTCTTAATAAATTTCCTATTTTAATTATTTAAAAAAATTCTGGCAATTTCTTCATTTGGCAATGAATGCTGCTTACATTCATGTATTCTGTTTTTGTCGAGCTCAACAATTGCTCCAACTGAATTTGCCGAAGGATGAACTCTAGCAATCTTAAGGATATTCAGAATTCCTATGACACTTTAGTTAAAATGTATTACAGACATAAATACTCCTAATCTGAGGATTCAGAGCTCAACAAAAACAACCTTAGGTACAAATTTCCACAAAACACAGTTAAGACTCTCACTGGCATTTTGTCTTTTTCTGTGCCAAACATTTTCCGTATTTAAAACTAAATTTATGTTTATAGAATTTTTTAACATGTTTTAGGGCCTTTAAATCAATATTTTCGGTTATTTAAGTGCCCACTTCCGGTTTATCGATCATTAAGAAAACATTAATATCTTGATTTCTAATTAGCGTAGAGACAATAGCAAACCTGTTTTGGATAGCTCAAAGACTCTATCCAAAAAAATAATTTTTGAAAACTGTCGTTTTGCGAAAATCGACCTTTTCAAAGTGTTCGGATAACTTGAATGCATTCTATAAACCCTTCAACGGGCTCAATAATCTTAGATTACTGTATCTGATCGCCATAGGTGGCTAGTATTAATTAAAACCTCGATTATGTATTCCTAAATTTTCTAGGAGTGTGAAAATTGTGGTAAATAATTCAAAATTTTATGAGTTGATTTTTTACAAAAAATACAATATGAAACATAAATTTTTCTAATATTAAAGATTGCTTCTGTAACACTATCTACCAATAAGTAACGGGACACCTATGATAAAAGAGTTAAACAAAAATTATTTATATTCAATAGTTGGTAGAGCTCCACCAGAAGCACTTACATCTTAGACCATCTGGGAGATACTTTCCACAAGGGATTGGATGATGGACAGCGGTATTCCTTCCTTATTTTGGACTGTTGATGCCCCCCTTAATTTGGCCATCCAACTCGTCCCAGAGTTTTTCTATAGGATTTAAAGCAGCACTCTGCGCATTTCAGTCTAGTGGGTTCACCTCATTGTCATCATACTGTAGCGATTAAAACTGCCTAGGATTGAACCCGTGAAGTCAGAGTACGTAGCCACTTAACATAGTCACTAGACAAAAGTGATCACTCCTATTCAGACGCTGCTATCTGGCTTATAAAACTTTTACAATAATATCAATCCTAGGGGGACCTCGCAATACGACAAGAGGCGTTTTCATCCAGAAAATAACAATAATCCAAGCCGTAAAATTTACACAGCGTAGGAAGCACATTGTTGTCTGGAATAGTGGAGTCGGAGAGGACGTTAACCTTACCAATAATTGGAATCAAGGATCCCAGTCTATACTGTGAGGAACCTCCTCAGATCATAATTCCTCCTCAGCCAAACTTTACCGTTAGCAAAATGCCTTCTCCAAACCCAGACTAAGCCTACTGGCAGAGATTGAATCTTAATTCATAACTCTAGAAAACCTGTTTCCACACTTTTACAGTTTAATTTCGATATACCTTGCACCCCGTCAATTGAGTAGTGTGATTGGATTTTATAATCAAAGGTTTATAGGCGGCAACATGACCATGGAATCCAAGCAAACGCTTTTCTTTTTTTTGTAGGTACTTATTGAAACCACAGCCCCGGATGCTTTTTGGAGCACCCTGGATTATGTAGCTATTACATGGGTGTTCCAATACTCCTTTGTAGATTGTGTACTTCTATTATACTGCATTATTTTTTAATTCATTTTTCAAAAAACTATTATATTGGAATATTAAATTTCACAAGACTAATCAACCCACCAGAAAACATGAAGATATTTCAAATTACCATTTTACATTCAAAAAGATTGAATATAACTGTCTTGTAGATTGAAAAAATAATGATCCCGTGTTATTATGTTCCATGAATGCAAAAACCCACCGTACTTTGAGACAGGAAACTTGAATTCTCAAAGAGCATGCAGTTTGGCGATGGATCCGAAGTGTCGCTGAAGAGAGTGGTGAAAATCTGTATTCTTCGATTGTAACAGAACCACTCTCTTTAGTCCCTGTGAAAGAAATGCTAATATAGTAAATAAATAAATTCAAAACTGTAGAAAGACAAAAAAAATCATTTTCATTAGATAAAAATTCACTATTATATTTAAGAAATGCACCTTTACATTTGCAACAGATTGATAAAGTAAGCTGAGTCGATATTTCAATCCCGCTTAATCGTTTTGAAGAAAACAAAACTAACCGATCTACCATATGCAGCTTATTGCTTCTGCAGCTCAATACAGAAGCATTTTTTAATCGCTTGATCAGTGGAGGTGAAAAATAATAATCCTAAACGAAAAAGGTATTATCTCCATCTTAAAAAATTGCTTTTGTGAGTTTTGTAGAGCATTCCCAGGGTCGATCATTTTGTAATGCTGAAATCTACACAAACTTTAAATGCAGATCTTTACTGAGAAAGAGTGGTAAATGAATCTATAATTGAAAAATACTCCATATTGTTAACAGAAAAGGCTTTATTCTGAAACACGATAATGCAAGACCGTATTGCTTAAGACGAACCCTGGAAAAACTCTTTGAAATTGGATGGTAGATATATCCTCCCCAACCATACTTTTTCAATACTGGACTATCGGATTTCAATCTATTCCGATCACTACAACAGTTTCTAAGTGGCAAAAAATTTGAAAATTCAGATGATATGCCAAATACAATCTCTTGATATTTTACTCAAAAACCAATTGATTTTTATCGATCTGGCACAGAAAAATTCCACACCAAACGGCAAAAGGTTGTTGATAACTAGATAAATTACATTAGTCATTAAAACTAATAGGGTAGAATTTTGTCTGCTTGAATTTAATGTAAAGAAACAACATTACTTTCCGGTCTCCTGATATATCACAAAGCGAAAAGAAAAATGGTTTCAAATTTTAAAACGGATGAAAATCAATTCATAAAACTGTATTGTCTTTAGAGTTTTGTGTAATTGGAGGGTATTTAAATGAGAAACACAATGTAATTGAATTATTTTATATTACTAATAATAACAATTTATGTTTGAAGTGCACAACAATGATTAAAATTTCAGAGCTAATAATTCAAAATTGTGAATACTTTCAGAGCTATTCATGCATGTAGAGCCATATCTCTAAATTGGAAATAGTCTGGACTTCTGCAATTGAGTTATACCTTCACTAACATCAGTTCATTTTCAGCAGCCTTATATTTAGTTCTGAATATTCTATTGAATTCACAATTATAAATCAAAACTATCTTAAAGCGGATATCTGATAAATATGCTTAAACAAAGAAAAAAATCAATTTATTTATTCCAAAGTTGGTTTTTAAAAGAATGAATAAAAACAAAATCACACTCATAAGCTTACTTTTTTTCTATTTCTGCTTCCAAATCAAGGAGGCTAGCAGAAAAGGAAATTCTTTAAATTGTGTTAGCACGTTGCATGTAAAGGAATTTTTCAAGTAGATCTCAAAACCGTTTTAAGAATTTGGAGATGTATTCTTCCAGAAACGAGAAACATAAAATATTGAAATTATTATTTTAAATAACTAAATCGATAATTTTGTCCGGTTATGACGATTTAGAATCCATCTCTAAAATGAATAATAATAATAATAACTCTTGATTTCAAATATCAGTCTTCTTAAAATTATTAGAGTACTACAGTATGATTTTTTAAAAGTAGAGTATGATTGCCTTAACAACTTAGGAAATGAATTTCCACATAATTCATGACGTTATTAATTGCATTGAGATTATAAGACATTTAAAAGAATTTAATTTACTTACAAGCATAATTTTACAATAATTTTTTACCAAAGAAGTTAAAACAATGAATGTATTTACAATCGTGATTTTGCTTTCACTTTTTACCAAAACATTTTAAGCAATTTAATTCACTTATATGCATGATTTTAAATAACTGTTTACCAAAAAAAAAAAAAAAAAAAAAAAAAAAGATAATTGAGGATAATATAAGATGAGTAACTGTAAATTTTTGTCCTCACAAGAAGTTATAGAGAATACATAAAAGCAGTTTTGTACGAATTGTCCAGTAAGAACCAAAAATTAGATTTTACCAAATTGACTTTGTAGTTCCAAAGATTGTCCTCGTCATCTGACCGCAGTTCAAAATTACGAGGTGCTTCCCCAAATAGCCCTAGTGTTACTTCAACGCGGGATTTTAATGTAACTAAACTAAACTAAACTGGTTCCAACGAAACTATAGTTAATGCAGCATTATCTACATTTTGTATGCAATCACAAATCTTCCTACTTCCTAGTTATTTTTATCTATAAATGTTTTTAAAAATACCATCATGAAATAAAATCTGAAACAAAATTTCGTTAGCTATAATAAAAACAAACTTGCTATAATAAGTGAGCTAGAAATGTTAACAGGAGACAAACATACATATAAACCGAGCTAAATTTTATTTTGTACAAACAATTTTATGCTTACCTATGAGATTGTTTTAAGTTGATATCTCTTATTCCGCCAGTTGATCCATCTAAAATATAAATATACATATATATAAATGTATTCACATTATACATTAATTTTGCAAAGCAAAGTATTTTTATAGCTTATAATTTTGGCTAAATATTTTAAAAGATAATATTTTTGTTATTTTTTCTTGTACGGAGATAAAAATTTGGGATTTTCTTGAAAAATAGTTTATCTTTTTTCATCTATTTCATAAATTTAACAATCTTCTCCCCTTTAGAGTAAGCATTTAATTTGATTCTTTAAACCCCTAACCTACAACTTAGGGCATAGCACGTAGAACGATGATCAGCGAAACCAATATACTATGGGCATAGACAGTAGTACAATGGTCGGACCAAACTTAAATATGATAGGTATAGTACGATGATCGGAATATAAATAATTGCATAAGTAATAACAAATAATTCTTTTGCATATCCACAACAATTATTTCATCAGGTTGTAACTACCTATCACATATCATACAAAATTAAGCCAGTAGTTTCTTATACACAGAATTTACATTTCGTAATTCGTGTAAGTATAACTTAGGACCGATTTGCGATCCATAAAATGACTTGAAGTCAGGGCGATCTTGTTTACGTTTTTGGTCCAAACTTTTGGAATGTAAATTGCAGATTAAGGGATTAAATGTAAAGCTGCAAGCTGCACTTGTTTTGGAATAAAATAGTTAAGATTATCTTGAAACCTTTCTTATAATGTGTTCATTTGAAAAAAAAAAGTAGAAACAAATTAATTAACTGATATTTTATTATAGATACGTCTATTAACATTATAAAATTGCAATGAAAATTCACTTGGTTTATTCGCTTTATAAGTAAAAATATTTAATTATAATTTAGTCAATAAATACTGCAGGGATTAAAATGTGGAAATGATAGAAAAATAGTTATTGTTTCATTTATATTAGTTATTTTAAATTAAAACATATGAATCGAAGTCATTACAAATTTAAACTAATGAAGTTAATTATTTACTACTTTTAAATATAAAACTAAATATTAAAATTAATGACGGTTATAAACCAAATAAAAAAACTTTGAAAAATATCAAGCTAATTTTTTTTTTAATTTTAAAACCACATTTGCAAGTTAAAAGAGAATGCCAAACACCATCAATATTACCATCAAATTAAGCAACTAAAGTGATAGATTCAAAAGCAGTCAACAAAATTAGAAATATTTACACCTTCAAGAATTCCGTTTCAAGATTCAAAATTTTCCAGGGACTAAATTAAATCTAATGATTACGAAATGATAGTTTAATGTAATTACCCACAATTAGTGATCAAATATTAATATCAAGCTACGTTATGGGAACAATCTTAGTTAAATTGTAATTAAAATTAGCATAAAAATAGACGAAATATCATTAATGTCCAAATGAAAACAATAATTCATATTGCAAATTAACATTACAGAAAAGCATTTCAAACATGATGATTATAATTTTTGAAGTCCTTAAATTTACTTACAAAACATAATTATATATATATATACATATGGGTGGTTATATATATATATACATAACCACCCAGAATCAAACTAAACACAAATGGGTAGATTGAAATTCTAGCATAACTCTAATTTGGAGACAATAATTATATGAAATTGTGATACCTGGTATTAAAAAAATTATTTATAACTGTACTTCCTATAATAATCAGAAACGATATCAAATTATTGCAAAGTTTCGAAGCACTTGTCAGTGAGAGCAAATATTTTAAACATGAAAGAAATTGGTTTACAGTAATTTCTAGAAAAATCGATATTTATCTTGCATCAGTGATGATAGTAATTGTTTTGAATAAGTTTTCACAAAGGTATAAGAAAGATGAAAGATTTAAATCTTATCACTAGAGACGGATTTCCGACTAGACACCTTCCTAAGGTCTCTAAAAGCTAAGAGTGGCTGCAAGAAGATGCATTTAAAAAAGTTAATAAAAATTGATTCTACAAATCCTAATGTAATGCAATAGAAATGTAACGATTGTACAAATCATAAAATACTGGGATTATCCTAAAATTTTATCAAATGTGACTGATCAAGTTCCTGTGTTTCTTTACGTTCATTTAGTTTTTATGAGCACCAAGAGTATGCTCAAAGTATATTGTTTGCAAATATAAATGTCCGTTTTCATGATTCATAATGAATAAACAAATAAAAACTTCCTAGGGCCACAAATGTCTGCATCCGCCACTACTTTTCATAATAGTTATGTCAATATATATTATTTTCTATTCAGAAAAATATTTGAATGATCAGTACATGATCCAACGATGCATATTTAGCCTTCATTTAGCTGACTATCTCATTAAAACTTCTTAAATGGCCTTTTAATCAAGGATATCTATTTTATGCTACCATTTTATAACATTTTTGCTAATGTTTTTGTGATGTGTTTCTGAAACATTAAATTGCAAGCAATCCAACTTAGGACACTCAAGTTTTATCTCTGCAACTACAAATGTTGAATAAAATATAAAAGGAACCAAACATGCAAACTCAGATCTTAATTTTAAGGGGAAAAGAAGCAGGCTTACCTTTTGGATTGGACGTTGGCTTGCTGAAAGGAGAAGAAAAAAAAATGATTTAAATATCTATCAGAAAAAGAATATTCAATTTTTTAAATTTGCGTTTAATTTGAATATGAGAGGAAGGGTTAAGTCAGTAGATTCAATGTTAAGAAAATTAAGTACAAAAATTTCAAACCATTCGATAAGTATTAATTTAAGAATTATGAAACAGATATAGTACTATTATGATGAAACTATGAAAAATTTTTTTCAAATTTCGAATAATTTTCTTAATGATTATTAGAATTAAGCAAATCATAGGTTTAAAGACAGATGTCGAGTATTGTTGAAGTATGAATATTCTTAACATTTATACCATAAAAGGACAATTCATCACTAGAGCTCAATTTAGTTTTGGTAAAAAATAAATTAGTTACTTTTCAAATAAAGGTTACAATTCTCTGCTATTTGAAAATTTGTTTATTTTTCGACGATAGACAAAGTATCATAAAATTTATTTTGAGCAGAGCATAATTATAAAGCTTGCTTATAATTAATAAACTTATGAAGAAATATTTTTAAAGAATTCAGAAACTTAAAAATTGAAAAAAAAAACTTTATAAAATTTTATATTCAGTATTAAGATACTTTAGAATTTCGCTAATCCTAGTTTTCGAAAATCCACACATTTATACAATATAGCGGTTAAGCTATTGTGTAGTTATCTTAATTATTGCGCCATAATTAAAATCCTCAGATTCTTTAGATTCTTTCAAAATCATAAATGCTCGTTTTACTTATTAAAATATTTATGTGACTGTTTTATAAATACACAATGAAGGTAAAAATTTAAAACAATATTAAAGTAGCTCTGAAAAAGATAGCATCTTCGTAGTTTAAAATATTCATTATCAAGTATTATCAAAACGCTATTTTGAGACACCCCATTAAAATTAGCAAAAATTTCTTATAAATGAAATATATATATATTTAGCAAATCGTTTAATATTTAAAATCCTTACCAATTGTTTTCCAAAAAATGCTCCGTTGAGATATTTTATTGATTTAATAATTACTTTAAAAAGTGAAAAAAATTATGATTCCAAATAGCATTGCAGTGCTTAGTTAGAGCTGAAAAGTGATCGCGGGTGGAAGAAGTTTCAAAGAATGTATTGTCACAATTCATATTTAATTCTTGTTGAATCGTTTTGCTTTTTAATTTTTCTTTTAAATTTTTTAATAATCCAATGATATAATCTTAGTTTTACATAGCAAAGAAGTATAATGTAATAACTGATACGAATAAAGAATGAAAAGTAAAATGATGCCAAAATGATTCATAAACGTTCCCTCAAAATAACTGAATTTTGCAAAATTCAGATAATTTTAATAGAAGTGTTCGGTGTGTATCCAGTGTAAAAAAAAATAATGAATATATTTAGTATTTATTCAGTAAAAAAAATCCAATATATTTGGAATATTTTTAAATCTAGATAGATTTTGAAATTCCCATACAAGTACCATATATATTTTTTCTTTCAGTTCTTTTAAGCCCATTCAACTATGACTTTTTTTGATATCTTAAAGAATAAAACAATTGCTACACGGATTCATGTGTCTAATCTTGAAAATACGGCTGTTTCATATAAATCTGTGAATTTAAATAAATCCTTAATTTTCACTAAAAATTAGGAATGAAAATTATACTTGTCATTTT
Organism: Argiope trifasciata; assembly: GCA_026543055.1. Taxonomy (NCBI): domain Eukaryota; kingdom Metazoa; phylum Arthropoda; class Arachnida; order Araneae; family Araneidae; genus Argiope; species Argiope trifasciata. Next base: position 32,618 of record JAPMOQ010015473.1, on the reverse strand, counting down.
AATTTGTTTCTTCCCAAAATGAAACAAAACATAAATAGTTAAATAAATAATTTCGAACGTTACTTACGAGGGCGGAACTGGGACACAGATTGAACAAAGACGCATTCCCCAACCACCATGCAGTGTTCCACCGTCTTATCGTGTTCCAACATGGAACACCGCATGGTGGTTGACAAATGCCACCTTATCGCCGGCACAACTACTCGAATAATAAAAAGCGTCAGAATCAGCAAAGTCAGCATTTTCAACCAGGGGCAACCCATCTCGGAAAAACCCATCAAGAATGAACAGATATCCGAAGTTACTGACGATTTTATAGTATTCTTGGGGGAACTAAGTTGCATCAGAGGTCGTCAGATAAGAGATGACAAACTTGCTTAGTTGAAAAATTCAGGTCAATGTTGTTAGTTCATTTGTCTGGTCTTTCATCAAAGATCGTTTGCGAAGGAATGGTAGAATGAATGCACTTATTTGGATGGCGCATTACACTCACTACAGGATCCCCTTATTGGCGGTGGATGATTTGGTTGATTAAAAAAAAATGAAGAATAGTATATTTCTTTAAGTAAATAACAGTTGACAAGCAATGGAAATAATTGATTGAAATATCAGTTTCATGAGTTTATCGTGGCAAACGAATTTACATTAATGCTGTGATTCAGAAATTAATATTTACTGAGTTGAAATTAAGGATAGAAGTTTCCCATCCAGTTTTAAAATTGGCATTCTCAGTAGTGCTATCTTTCTTATTACGATAGATGGCAAAATTAATTTCGATTATGGAAAAGACAACTCTTGTTATTTATGGTGACCTCGTGTTATATTTACATTCGTTTAAAAATTCTACCAAGTCTAGTTGTTAATAAAGCCATTGTTTGCATCTATTATTAATAAAAGTACTTTTTCCTTCTTGAAACACAAAATTATTAATAATTATTTTGGATAACTGATTTAAAAAAGTCGGTTCATTCAGGAGAATTTTATCATTTACTTTTAACTACATAACTTTTTTTTTGTCTGCCACAATACTTAGCATAAACAACTCGATAAAATTTAGTAGGAATTTGATTTAAAAAATAAATAATATAAGATCACGCCAGAAATACATTTCTTTAGTCTTTGCACCTTATGATGACGATTATAATTTTTATAATTTTCGAAAACAATAAGACATTTTGTATTAAATTCACATTTCATATTTAGCAAATACTTTTAAAAAATGAGCTTTTCAAACATAGTGATTTAAATATAATTTCAGATAAAGGAAGGCTATATTGATGATTCAGGTATAACACTTTTGTGCAAAATATTTGTATTTTCTACTTTTTAGTAATAATTATTACAAGAACGATGTTAAAAGGCGTATAAGTAAAAGGCTGTATTTCTCTTTCGCATACTGAATTGAAAGGATACGGTAGTTCAGGAAAATTTAAGTAAAAATATTTAAACACGCATGTAAGTAATGTTGAGTCAAAATAAAACGAATGATTTGCCAATGAAAAAATGAGCGATTTGCAATGAGCAACACTTTAAATGAGTGATTTGCGATGATCTTCAGTTTCTTATAAAGACAAGAAACTGAAAAATGAAGAATAAAAATTTTTTTAAAAATTTCGTATATTCTACAAAAATTGACTTTTTAATGCTTACACATAATTTAAGTTTCAGCAACTTTAAGTAGTTTACCTTTATTTCTTTGTTTGAAATATTTTAAAACAAAGTATTTTTAGATAATCTTGTTGAGTAAATGCTTTCATACCATTTTGTTGCATCTTTATAATATTTTAATTATATAATTTATCCAAATTGTAGTTCTTTAAAAGATGTTTGTTTCCCTCTTTGAAATTTAATAGCATAATTATGCTGAGTTTCTTCACAGGTGTACAAAAATATGTCTTATAAAATAAAAAGTTTTTACAAGATGCTGAAGTTTAAAAACTCCAACTAAAAAATGGCATATTTGATAGTTCTGCTTCGAATTTCAGTTCAAATATATTAATACACTGTCTTCTTTCTTTGCAGAACTGATCATAGGAATTACGATTATTCAATATTAAATTAAACACACTATAATTTAGGAGGCCGGATCTTAAGCCGTGGCAATCCAATTACAAACATTATTGAATTGCTTGTTCTTCATATGGACAACGTTTGATTTAAACCAGCCTCATCTTCAAAATAATATTATAACCGAAAAAATACTGGTTTAGTTCATTAACTAAAAAGATTCGTCTTTTTTTATTCCTGCGTTCACTTATTACTCATCTTTGCGTCGAATGATATAGAAGGAAATTGAACTCCACATATATAAAAGCTGTTGATATTAAATGCATAATTAAAGCAATTTAACAAAAGGCAGGGGTCACTGATAATTCTATGAAAACTCAGTCGATAAGACTTATGGAATCCCTGGGAATGTTTATGCCTGTATATTTTATGATAAGAGATGCGGGAGAGTTCTCTGAATATACAGCGATAAGGTATCAGAGGTTAGCGGTAACCATTAAGTGGTGCAGGTTTGAGAAAACAAATTCTGAAATAGAAGACTAGTGGCCTGTTCCAGAATTTGACCTTTGGTTTTTAGACTACACTTGCAACAACAGAAAGATTGTTGAAAAACTGAGCAACTGCTATTATTACACTCACACTAACTAACAATGAGTAAAGGAAAATGCTGTCTGAAAATTCTTCTCAACTTTGATTTGGATATAACTGAATTTTCAAATAATAATGCATACGAAATTGGAAAGTAGCAATCACGATTATTGAGACAGTCAAATGTTAATAAGTCAGAAATACTTAAATATTTAAATTTAAAAATAACAATTGATTTAGTATGAAATCTTAGCCTCTCATTTATTTTGTAAAGCTTAATTCTGAGTTTATATATATATATATACAGTCGATTCCGGTTAATCGGACCACATCGGGACGCGATCATTTTGGTCCTAATAACCGGCTGGTCCGATAACACGAACATGCCCTATGTTACAAGACGAGACGTGCAATACGTAACATATTAAAATGTCATTATGACCTTTATTATGCGGCACACGCGTATGGCGAACATATAAACTAGAACTACTGTTGCTAATGAACTTTATTCATTGAAAAATAAATTTACAAACAAATTCTTCGAAACGATTGACACGATACTCAGCATGCGAAGCACAATTAAAAAAAGTTCTTATCAAATTCCAGTCGACGTTTGAAGAACTTACTACCGAGCTGCCCGTTCTAAGAAACTAAGTGCTTGCTCGCCTCTCGCTGGTTCTTTTCCCTTTCGGACTTCTTACTGGACACAGGCGACTTGTGGCTTCTTTTTCATCTTCCCTGCCACATTCTTTGGTCCGTTTAAACGGAATTTCGGTTCAAATAAGCGAATAATATTAGGCTGATGTACATAGGATTTGTTTCGGTTCTTTAAGAGTCGGTCCGAATAAG
>JAPMOQ010015473.1:0-29074 GCA_026543055.1 Argiope trifasciata | reverse complement strand
TTGCGCGTCTTGTAAAAAGAATAACCCTGAAAGTTAGTACTCTTAATGATAAATGTGAATTTTATGACACTAAAATATAATGTATAATTTTAATTTAAAATCAATATCTGTATGAAACTGTCTGTTTGACAGGGGATGTCAGTTGCTTTTTGGGATAACAGAATACAAATAAGTTCTAGCTGTTTTGAAATATTGTTCAAAATAACGTCTATGAGACTATTAGATCTGATCTCAAATGGGACCGTGCAGATCACTTGGTCTAGGTTCTGCTTGATTCCTCAAGAAAAGTAAGAGAAAATTGTGTCAGAAAACTAGCCACCATTCAAAGTATTTTGTTAAATTTTGCAAGCAAATATATTTAATTAAAGATTTTTTGTTTTATTTTACGAATGATTCATTTGTATATTTTATGTATTACCTAACCGACGTCCTGGCATAGGGGTACAGTGTCTTTCCCATGATCTGGGCTTCCAGATTCGGGAATGGTTATTCATGTGTGGCCAATCTATGAGATATATGAATGCGCCTCTGCAGAAGAGCGCTGTGCAAACGAATGTGTCTGTGTTTCCTCTTCATTTGAACTAGAAGTCAGACTTTTGCCTTCGGGTGCTCAGGGATCTTCATCCTCAGAATTAACTGCAGCCCTATCCGTGGAAACACGGGCACAACATCATCATCATGTAAAACATCATCACAACATCATCATCATGTAAAACATCATCACAACATCATCATTACCTAAATAAACGGAGTGGGAAGGAAAATTTTAGTTAATTAATGGAGTAGTGGGATATTTCTTCATACAAAATAAGATCCGTTGTAAAAAAAGTTTCAGATTTTAACTCAGTTTAAATATGTTAACATCTTTTTATGAAACAACACGGAAATCAATGATATAATATATTCATTAATTTTCGTGAAGCTAGTTTACCTAAAGTCTCTAATATTATTATTTTTTCTATTTTCGTTCTTATAACATATATTTCCTAACATAAATTCTATTCGTGTTTTTTTTATTAAATAAATAAAAATGTTTTTAACGGCATTGTAGGGTTAAAAATTGTTAATTAAACTCTTCCTTATGCAATTAATTTTTTCTTTTTCAAATTTTTTACCTTTATCGAATTTTAATTAATTTAAAATTTTGTTTAACTCAGGCAACAATGCCGCTACATTTGGCAGCAAGAGGTGGTCATTTGGCAGTTGCAGGGCTAATTTTGAGTCGAATAACAGATAAATTTCATTCTGGGGACAAAAAAGGGCGTACACCCCTTCATATGGCGGCAGCTCATGGTCATGAAGATATAGTTCGTCTTCTTCTTGGTCAAGGAGCGGATATTAATGCAGCAGATAACGTAAGTACCAGAAACTCATTTTCATTCAAACATTTCAAATTCAACAGCTACCACAATAAATACAAATTATTTCTACACAGAATGGTTGGACAGCACTACATTACGCTGCTAAACAAGGGTATTTGGACATGATCCATCTTCTGATTGATAGTGGAGCTTCTTCAATAGCAGCAGCTACGGTAAGATATTTGGCTCCATTATTTTGAAGGCTTTATTTATCATGAATAAATTAATATGTGTTATAAAAATTTGATACATGTATCTTTTCATATTCATTTTGAACGTTTTTCATATAAAAATCAAAACTTATTTAGTAATATTAATACTTTCTTCAGTGTTTTATGCAACCAAATGCCATAAGAAAATGAGATCATAAAAAAATTACACATTATTATAGCCGTAATTTTAAAAGGAATATCGTTTAATTCTTACTGTTATTTCTCCCTATATATATATATATATATATATATATATATATATATATATATATACACTGATGGACAAAAAATCCCAACACCAAGAAAAAATTATTGTACAGTAAGGAAATTTTAGGAATACATTTGTCTAGGTAACATATTTAATTGATTAAAGTTTCAAGATCACAGGTAGAACCATTTCAAATGTGAAATGTTGGTACATTAGTAACTGGTGTAACCGCCAGAATTTTGAATGCAAGCATGCAAACGTGCATGCATTGTGTCGTACAGGTGTCGGATATCAGTTTGTGGGATGGAGTTCCATGCCTGTTGCACTTGGGCGGTCAATGCAGGGACGGTTAATGCTGGTTGTGGATGATGCTGGAGTTGTCGTCCAATGATGTCCCATACGTGCTCGATTGGAGAAAGATCTGGTGATCTAGCAAGCCATGGCAGGTGATCTAGCAAGCCAAGGAATGCACTGTACAGGGCGTCTGGCTCGGAGCTGTCCTTGAAATAACCGATTTGTAACAGTTTGTTGTGTCACTATGGTGCCAACTGCAGCTCGAATTTCAGCTGCAGACGCAGTACGATTAGCCACAGCCATACGCCGAATACGACGGTCTTCCCTCTCAGTAGTACCACGTGGCCGCCCGGAACCTGGTCTTCTTGAGACAGTACCTTCCCTTGACCACTGCCGCCAATTCTCATGCACAGTGGATACAATCCTGCCAAGTCTTTCAGCAATATCGCGGAAAGAAAACCCACCTTCTCGTAGCCCTACAACACGACCTTTCAAACTCAGTGAGCTGTTGATAAGGCCTTCTTCGTCTTCTTAGAGGCATCCTTGACTAACATTAACCCACTACGTCAAATCTCAACAGTAAATAACGATCACGAAACTTACAACGCTTATTTAAAGCAAACCTCATTTGCATGTTCATAGTGTCGCTACTAGCGCCACACTTACGCGCGTAGCTCGACATTTGAATCGACGTCATCTTTCAGATGTATAACACGCCTACCGAATTTCGTTTATCTAGCACAGCTCCTTCCTAATGTTGGTTTTTTTTTCCATCAGTGTATATATATATATATAATTTTCTAAATGTTTTTTCAAATATTAATTTAATTTAATTAATATTTTATATTTTAAATAGAGTTTTAGCTGTCTGTAATGATGGTTGAAATCAACAGGCAGTAGCTCAATCGGTGAAATGTAAGGATTTAAGTATTTTTCACATGAATGGGAAGAATGAAATTTCAGTTCTTGAAATGAGAAATCATAGGCCACCATCAGGTTTATAAATTAGAAACGAAAAAGATAGAAAGCGGATAAGTAGTTACAAACAAAAACAGTAATCCAAAACCATGTGCAGAAAGCGATTAGAAAATTGTAAGGAAACTCGCTTTCTATTTTGCCACTTGATATTGTGATTTTTTCATATGTATATATATATTTATATTAATTGTAATTATTTAATAAAAAGTAATTAAAAATTTTTTTTTGTTGACCCAAGTTGGAATTGATTTTAATTTTTTATTTGTATATTACTTGTTTTTAATCTTTAGAAACAAATTCCAACAACTTTCCTGTTATTTTGCGTTTTCTCATAACAGACAGAAAATAATATTCAACATTCAAATCTTGCAGAGAAGATCAAATAGTAGCATTTGAATCAACAAATTTTACTTTATTCTTGATATTATACAATATTAATTTTCCTCATATCTTGAAATGCGTCACATTACATACAATTTTTGAAATCCTGGAAACATGAAAATATTGATACATTTTTTAATTAACCTCATTTCATACAGAAAATCAAGATCAAGCTAGATTATAAAATAGAATGAAATCTTGTTAATCCTCTTATCTAATTATTTTGCAACATTATTCTGGTTTCACTGTAATTTAGTTTAATTTTTCCCATTTCGAGCAACAATACGGCTAATTTGAGCCGTCGTCAAATAATTGTACCAAGACTTGAGCTGGCGACCCTACCTCCAAATTTCGGCACCACACCAAAATACGGATTTAAAGAGCACCAAATCCACTAACATGGCGGTTTTATTATTAATAATATTATCGGGTGAACTTTTATATCTCCGAGCCAAAATCTTACTATCAACAGTTATTACTCCAAGCACAACTAAGAATAGTTGAGCTGTGTGCTTTTTTTTTTTTTTAATTTTAATTATTACATTTAGAATTTAAATGAGTCGAACAGTTTATATCATTTTTTTAGAATTAAGAGATTAATGGAATTCGAAAGTTAAACAGAAATAATATCGAGATTTTAATACGAATATAGAATTAAAGTGCGAAGATAATTAACTCTCATAATCTTTCTGTTACAGGATGGGAAGATTCCCCTAAGTATTGCTGCAAATGCTAATCACTTGGACGTTTTGCGATATCTTTTCAAGAGGGAGCACAACACGGTAGCACTTATGGAAGATTCTTCGGTATGATAGCATTTGATGTCTTTTGTTATCTCAATCTGACTTCATTTACTTAATTAATTTGCAATTTCTAAAACTATTACAAGAAAGTATGATATTTTTGTACAACTCTGCTTCGCTATGCTCATTTAAAAGATTATTGGCATGAAAAAAGATGATTTATTTATCATAACATGAGTTTCTTTGAATGGAAGAAAAAATTCATCTAATCAAACATTATTATTTATTCATGTGAAGTATAAACTAATGCAAAATACACTTTTATGAGATAATGCATTTATAATATCTTTTGGTACTGAATAATTGATTCCGATATGGCAATTTTTTTAACATTTCACTAAAGAGTTTTCAGTTTTCTTTCAATAAGTTTGATATCAAAATTATATACTTAAATTTAATAGTCTATTCTTAGTTAAATTTTTCATCAGTTTTAAACATTTGAAGCAGATATGTTCTTCATTAACTGTTACTGTTTTTTAATATTGATTCAAGCGCTATTTTTGAAACTACTTTTCAATGATAGTTATCAGAAGTTTTATATTTGCCTATTGAGAATGTTTTAATAGCTTACTTGCATTGATTAATTTAGCAAATATACGAGGAATTAGAGCCTCCAAGAACTCTTTAATGTATATTTACAAACAACAAACTCTGTTTATTGAAAATATCTTTCTATCTTTAGTTTTTAGTGGACCTCATGGTGTGTGGAAAGAACAGAGACCACCTGCCATTATTGGAGTTCGTTTTCGTTTCACCTGCTCCTATAGATACAGCTGTAAAAATGTCTCGTAGGTATGAAGACTTAGCCCAGCGTGAAAAAGAGAGAGCTAGGGATTTGGAAAACATGGCAATTTTCTGCGAGACATTGGCTTCAGATCTCTTGGCCATTGCAGCAAGTAATAATACGGCTGGAGCTCTCCTTCAAGCCGGAGATCACAAGAACACTGTATTTCTCGATGTCCTCATTGAACTAGAGAGAAAGGATGTCGTGGCTCATTCGGCAGTACAGAAGTATCTCTCGGATGTTTGGATGGGAAACTTAAAATGGCCGGCTTGGCAAATCATATTGCTGTTCCTAGCATTTATTTTTTGTCCTATTACATGGATGGCATGTTCACTTCCTCTTCATAGATTAGCCAACATACCTATCATCAAATTTATGGCTTACCTCGTATCTCATATTTTTCTAATATTTTTGTTATGTTTTTCGATTTTAAATCCATATTTTCCTTTGTGGAGTTCGACTGAACTTTTACCTCATCCCCATGAATGGTTACTTTTATTTTGGATTCTAGGATTTTTGGTAGCAGTTAATGTCAATCCTAGAGAGCGAGGCGGTTTAGGATGGATCAAATTAGTCATTGTGACATTTGGAATGATAGCAGTCGCTATCCACATAGCAGGATTTTTCTTTATTGATGACAACAGACTTGTCATGCTATACATCAGAAACCAACTTTTAGCGGTATGCTTACTTTTAGCGTTTTTTGAGTTTTTAAATTTTTTAACATTTCACCATTTATTTGGACCTTGGGCTATTATCATTAGAGATCTTATGAAAGATCTCATGAGATTTCTAGCCATTTTAGCTATATTTTTAACAGGATTTTCCTTACACATCTGTGCAGTATACCAACCAGTTTTTGATCCTGGTAACAGAACAATATCTGTAGATGCTGAAGTATTTCAGTCACCTTTAGGGACATTTGAAATGCTTTTCTACGCTTTATTTGGGCTAGTAGAGCCTGATTACATGCCACCAATGCATCTTAGCCCAGGTTTCGCCAAAATCATCATGAAAGTAGTATTCGGTGTATATATGATGGTAACTGTAATAGTACTAATAAATTTGTTAATTGCTATGATGTCTAATACATATCAACGTATTCAGTCACAATCAGACAAAGAATGGAAATACGGTCGAGCTAAGCTGATAAGAAATATGAATATGACTCTACCAACTCCTCCTCCATTAATAATCTTAACATTTATCCCGACTCTTGTTCAACGATGGAAAGCAAAAACAGCAGGTAATTTTTCATGCGACAATCAATCAATAATAATCAATGCGACAATATATATATATATATATATATATATAATTTGAGTTTGAGAATAACAATAATTATTTTGTACTATGAAATACGATAACAACTGATATTATTTTTAGTTTATACGATATAAGAAAATACATCAACAAGAATTTTTATCTTTAAAAAGTTTGAGACTTAAATTGATGACCTTTTCTTACATATTTTGCACCGTTCCTTAAAAGTACATACTTTCTATAGTATGCAAATAACAGATCCAACGCCAAATGCCTTCTAATATCTGGATAAAATATAGTTTCAGTCAAACTGGTCTTACTATTTGTATTCTAATGAATTATTTATAATTTTAAAACACATTTATTGCTCAATAACTTTTTTAGGATACTTTCCACATTCCTAGATTATAAAAATATTTTTTATTTGGAGAAGTTCTAATATTCACCACAAAACTTATTTATTAGCAAAAATTTTGCAGAGTAAAATTAATTTTAAACTATCTTTTACTAAGAAAATAATACAACATGTCATTAATTTTATATCTGTATCTTATAAACTTCCAATTACGGAATTATTTTTGAGGAAAAATTATATATTTTGCAGTACATTGCCTTTTTTTTCTTCATGGAGGATTCACTTGTTTTTCCTATTAAAATATCAAAAATTTAGTGATGATTTCTATCGATTGGGTTTGATAGAACTTGACATTTTTTTAAACTTATAACATGATAGGTTTATTTATTCTTGTTATCAGTTACCTTATATTCAACTGGATTGTACTTTAATAAAGTCTTGGGGGAAATGGAAAGCTTTTGTCATCAAGTTTCCGGTGTTTATGAAGGCCTAATCATGGAAATAATTAAAAGATTAAGCAAAAATATCACAATATAAAGCCTTGAAAACTAAATTTATAGAAGGCAAATAAAAAGAGATGGAAGGTTTTGTTTGAAAAGAAAAAAAATCCGTGGAAATGTTAGTAAAAATGGTTTGAAAAAAACCTAATCCTCTGACAATAAAATAAAGATTATGACTTTAAGATTCGATACTAAAATTTATTTAATGAAACCTGCGATAAAGAACCTTAAAGATAGCAATAATCTCGTTGCCACCATTTACCCTATTATTATTAACCAAAAGAAAATGTAAGATTCCTAATTCATTCACAAGTTTTTCAAAAACTCTAGTTTAAATAACATATAAACGAATTTCGTTTTCTTCTTTGAGATAGCTGTATTCAAATGGCTATTTTCAAGTTAGATTCAAACTTCCAATTTGATTGTTTATCTTTGTAGAAAATTGTGAATTGAGATCATGTTTCTATGAAATAAGCAACAAATTTAGTTTAGTACAAGATAATTTTAGATTAAAGCAGATAAAAGATTCAGCATATATTTGAAATAGCATTTGGTGGCTCTGACGCAATCTAATTTTTTTTACTCATACTAAATATTATTCACACAAGATTTGCAAATGCAGATGTATAATAATAAAAAAATATTTTTAGATTTGATTGTTAAAAATTATGTACTATCATTTCTTACAAAATGAAAATAGCGATAAATTATAACATTGAGATTGTAAAATACTTACTTTTATCAAAATGGGATTTTGATACAATTTTCTGGAAATAAAAGAACTTAAATCCCAAGAAGAAAATTTTTTGCTTCCAAAAGACAAAAATTAATTGATATCCTTGAGAAATTGAAAACTGTGTTCCCAAATTATGTCTTAATTCTCTTCACCACTAAAAATGCTCTCTTCACTGCTGAAACTGGAATAACGTAGGCTGTATAAATAAGAAGCAATTTTAAGGGAAAAAACAAAAAAAAGCGCTCAAAAATTTTTATGCATTTAATGCAGTATTTTACCATGAAATTTTTTACTATTATAAAAGAGGCTCATTTTTGAGAAAACTTTTATCAGAATATGTCTCATATAAATTTATAATAATGTATATTGAAAATATCTAATGCATTCAGAAAATTTCTCTTTTCTGTTCTTAAAAAAGGAATTTGTAAGACTTATATAGAAGCGAGTTTCAAGATCTCTGTCTTTTTCTTTTGTCAGTCTTTTATTTTATTGAGAGTAATACACTCTCAACACCTTTTCATTGGAAAAGCAATGCTCAACGGAATAAGTAAATTTGTGTCAGAACAGAAAATTTAGTCAAGCTGATAAATTGAAAGAAAAATCCCGTATAAAACTGATTTCATATAAAAAAATAATTTATATGAGAATTCATGAAGGTAAACTTTTTATAATAGTGGGAAAGAAAATGAATTAAGACCTAATATTTATTAGGTCTTAATTCATAATAGTAAAAACACATTTAAAATATTCCTGATCACAAAGGGAAAAAATTGTATTTAAATATATGAAAAGTTAACTCTATTTGTAGATTTACTTTTCATACTACTGAGAAAATTTGAAGCCAGGGAAACAAAAGATCCTTATAAAGTTGATTTCATATTAAACAACTATTATGAAAATATTCTTAAAAACACAACATTTATAAATGTTAACTTCATTGCGAGACATTTTATTCAGAAATTATTCAAAGCTCCAAAAAATCTTCCGAAGTTCGAAAAGAAAGATAAGTGTTATCTGTCTTCGAAGGGGGAGGGGGTGAGTTGCAAGGAAGGAGTTTCGCTACCATCCATTTCAACCTGGGTCAACTGAGGTCATTTTGTGCCAGAACTCTCCTTTTCTCCCTACTAATATGTAGAATTTTTTTTAAATTCCACAATGAATATAATGCATGAAGGAAACAATAAGGTTAAAAGATATTTTTTGAAAAGCAATAAAATTCTACGAAATAAACATCAAAATCTTCAGTAAAATAAAAGGGTACAGATAAATAAATAGATATAAAATTCAAATTATCAAGGACTAAAAAACATGTTTGAGGAATGAATTTACTGTTTACTAAAACAAGGATTTTAAAAATTTAAATCCTGTAATACAGATGATTAGAGTTTAAAGTTTTCAGTAATTTAATTGATTATTTATTTTTCCTTCTTTGAAATTAATATTTTATATCTTATTGGATTTGTAGAAGTAACTTCCACGATTTTAATCAATCACTAATAATGTATAATATCATCCCTCTTTTCCATACAAAGCATAAAACACTCAAATTTCACGATAATTACAGTGAAAAAGAAGTATGAAAGCATTGTTGACATTGAAAACATTACAATTCTTAACAATGATGAGTATATTTTCTAGAATACTTACCAACCAATAGACGTCAATGTAGAATATTAGAGTTAGTTTATTTCCACCATTTCAAAAAAGTTTGCTGAAGAAAGGGATTTTTCTAAATAAAAATCTTCAAAAACCAAGTAGTTAAAGACACGAAGATTCAAATGAAAAAAGAGATATAATCTAACACAATTCAAACTTAATCTTTGTAAAATTGAAAATTCAACATAGCTATTACGATAAAGAATTCAAAACCTTAACATGGAATCTTGGATTCTATTGTTCCATTTTAATCAAATATTTTGTGAAATATGATGCCTTTCAGTTTCGAAATTAATCTCTAATAAAAATAGAAATTGAAAGGTTTTATCTAATAATCCAATGTAATGAGAGTAATAATCGTTCTGAAAGCTGATTAACTTGCTCATTTTAGGAGAGAAGGAAAAACTGAAATCTTTCAGAATTCTACCATTAATATTATTATTAGCTGGAGGTTTGTTTTTTAAAGAGAATCTTAGCAAACAGTAAATGCATTTCACAGTCTCACAATAAACGACGGTATCCTTTTCCGATAAAATACTCATGCAAAACAAACCACAATTATAAAAATTGCAAGAACTAAATGTATCTAACCTTCCTTGTAACTGATATTATTCATAATTAACAATTCATTTCAAAGAATACATGAAATTTATAACAACTCATTACACTGAACAAAATACTTTTTCATCACGTTTTATCAGAAAAGTAATCAATTTGCCTATCAATTTCTTCAGAATGTTTAATTGTTTTCCATAATTAATCAATTTTATTGCTTAATTTTCAGCTCAAAATAGAGCTGGAAGACCGGAGGCGAAAATGGAGAAAGGAACCACAATTTTATGGTTATTTGGTCATGGAGCAGCCAGATCTTGGTTTAATAGAAAAATGAGAAAAAGACCAATACAAGTATCTCCCGTAGGTAAGCTCTTTCGAGGATATAATCACTCACTATTCTTCATAATTGATCAAAGTATTTTTTTATATATTTTTCTGGTATGAAAAGTATGGGAAGAAAAATATTATAAACGTGAAAAACTTCAACGTTGAAATTTTGATGCATCTCCTTGTTTTCCATCTCCATCATTAACATTTCTGAAATTTTATTATTTTGTCTCTTAATAGAATAGCTCAAAACCACAGCAAGCTTGAAAGATAAAATTTGATGCTTGGTCTATGCGCCAGAATCACGCATTACTATTAAATTTAGAACGAAATCTATCAATAAGACATTTGTAGCTATATGGGAATACGATAACAACAAAACAAATCCGGGATATAATTTTATCACAATGATAAAAATTTGTTTCAAATTACGGTATCAAAAGATTGAATGTGAACTGGTTTATATATACATAGGCATGTGAATAAATTATAATTAATAAAATCATGGTAATAAATATAGTAAAAATAGTGACTATAAAATTAAAAAAATTATGAAGCTATATGGTCAAAATAAGAAACTTGTATCAAATTTGTGACCCAATTGATCAAAGGAAAAAAATGTAAATATACACTTGAATCTCTTGACTGTATTATGCAAATTAACGAAAATTTCCCACACTGAATACATATAAGATAAAATCGAGGATATATAAATTTTCCTGGTTTAGATATTTTTATCATATGGTTGCTTCCTTTAGCAAATTTAAAAAAAGAATCCGGCCAATAACTTTTTGATTAAAATATTTGTTTACTGCCTTATGTATATATGGAAATAAGACAAGAAAAAGTATTAACTAATGATGATTGAATAGCCTTATGTGTAAATCTGTTATTTTAAAAGTTTATGTGAAAATTTCAAGATGATTTAATAAATAATTTATACTTAACAGTTTCATTTGGTCTGATTAAAATTTACACAGTTTAAAGTAACGCGAATGATATTTAAAAGGCAGTGAACTGCCAAATAATGGTAACCTAAACATATTGATTTTTGCAGGTTTTCTACAATTTCATATAATTTGGCAGACATTACAGAAAAATATGTGTCGCTTTCTTTTATTTCATCGAAATTATGAAACAGATATTAATAATGAAACAGATAATGAAATAATTAATACCCTTATTGACAGATGATAAATTTTAATCTTTAACCAAAAAAATTTTTTAGAAAACAAGAAATAAAATCTACCTTTTCTAAGAGGATGCTCTGAGTCTCCGGGTTGCTAGGATACACATTGCGTAGGTTCAACCTCGGAGACGACAACGACTACAGCAAAATAAACAAAAGACTAAAAGCGTCAAGATGGCGAAACCCAGCCCAGTGGGGGGAGGGTCAGACTACAGGTGATGTGCAGTAATGCGGTCTCCTTTCCAAGAATTACGGCTAGACTCTAAATCATTTTATTTGTGATTTCGGTCTTTAAGGTTTTAAAAAGATTTTGACCTAACGTCGTAATTAAGCGAATTCAATTCTGCACCCACTCACAAATTTGAAGAGGGTGCTCGTAACTTTCCTTTTTATAGCTCATTTCTCGATTTTTGCTTTTTACCATTTTAAATCGCTTCGAAAACCCCAGACATGCATGGTTATCATTTTATATCATCAGTTCATATAGCCACCATTTCGGCTTGAAATCTTTCAGTTTTAGCAATAAATCCATTAGTTGCTCCATGTTTTGACATAAACGTTTACTAATTTGAATTTAGAATCAATTTATTATTTTTAAGGTTATCGAAGAACTTGTAATTTTTTTTACGTAACATTTTAGCTTTTCTTGCAAATATAAGTAGTTTACATCACATGTGTATTTTCATGTATGTCAGCATAAATATCTTATTCTTAAAACGTTAAAAACTACTTTTAATACATAATTTAATACTTGTAGTCAATAACTAAACATACCATAACCGGTCAAAATAACCAATTATGAACTTTTGCATCGAAAATGCGCATATCTTATCACTTTTGTACATGTGACTTCGTGACTTTTTAAGGCTTATATACAATTAATATTCTATCAAATTTTTTATTTGTATTTTGTTCGATTAATAATTGTATACCGTTATTTATCACATTTGACTGGGAGAACAATTTATTGTTTTATCAGAAATTATGATGTAATGCGTATTCAAAGCAACGTGTATTCAGTTAGTTGCACATTGATTTAGCTGGCATAAATGCCTGGATTTTGTACAAGCAAATGACAGGCTAAAATATCTGGAGACAATATTTTTTACTCCAGTTAGCAGTAGAGCTTGCCACTGATTTCTGAGAAGCCAGTGAACAACCAAAAATAACAATAAATAAATAAATAATAAATACAAAACAATCGATACCTAAATCTATTACAGATTCTTAACAATGTAAAGCACATCGAATATAAAATTGTAATGACAATAAACCATCAAAATTTGTTCTAAATGTAAAAAATGTTTGTGGAAAATGTATAACTGAAATGCCTTGTATATGTAAAAAAAAAATAATAAAAAAAACGATAAACAATTAATTAAGAATTATCATTCTTTGTGTTGGTAATGCATAGAGCTTGAGAATATACAGTTTTGTTTAATCATAATAGTTAATTTGTTTATTTCCTTTATGATATTCATATTTCAATATATTCCAACAGAAAATATTCAAGTCCAGTCATTTGACCGGCTATGGTAGAAATAGGTATGAATTATGTGAAAGTGATTATGGGCGATGGTAAAAATAATATACATGCTTTCTAATATAATCTTCGTATAAATTCGTTAATGGCTTCTTTCCTTTCAAATAAAGGTAAAGCCAAATAAAGATCTTTAGTTTCTGACTTTCAGTGAAATCCTCATATAAAATTATACTCTTCGCATTTGGTACTTCTACCATTCGTCATATACCTTTTCAGACCATGAAATTTGTGTTGCTATTTTTTCACTTTCTTATTTTCATTCCAAAAGAATGAAAATTGCATAAAAATTAGCAGAATTGACTAAAAATTAGCAGAATTGACCTAAAGTGGCATATGCTATTATTATGTCATTTTTTTTTCACCATTTTGGAAGATTTCTTGTGACAGACAGACATTTTCTGTTTGTTAATGTAGATTATTTGCTCTAGACAATTTGTTCTTGAAATTCTGACCCAACTAACTTTATCCCGATAGTGAATACATAAATAACATATCTATACGTGTATGCGTAATTATCTAACTTGTTATGATGCTGTTATAACCTATATTGATTCTAATATTTAATTCATCTTATAGGATCAAAAAATAAATCTTAATATTCTCTGAATAAGCGTGATTTATTTATTTTGTTATTTGTTTTATTTTGCTTTTGAAATTTTGCCAACTTCATTATTTTCCTCTCATTCATTTATTTATTAATCATCGTATATTATTTTTTAACAGAGAGTATACATGCTGCTGTTATATTTTTCATGGAATGAAATTCAGAACTGTTGGATTCAAAAGAAGTATTATTTTTTAAAGGTGTTCCTAAGCTGACCATATCTGGCAAATCTGGATTACTAATATTGTTTTTGTGCTTTCATCCAGAAACTCTATTTTTCATAGAATATATAAATAATAAAATTTCAAATTGTTGGATAATCTCTAATATAATTTTTTTTTTTTCAAGATTTTCGTCATAGCACACAAGGAAGTCATGGAGATCTTCGACCAATTAGTTCAGTCATCAACTGGAAAAGTATGGTGAGTAAATATCTTGAAGTCAAAGGCATTGACTTGGGAACCACTCCTCAAGATGGAAGTCAAGAGGACTAGTGAATACTGAAAGAAGAAAAGTCTTATTTTTTTTGGCAGAGTTATTCTGCACAAGCGGGCCCGTGTTTCATATCATAATCGTTTGTACTTACAAGGAGCTTACATGTGACTTATTTATAAATAATAAATATAAATATTTTCCCTTCATAATACGCCGGAAATTGAACAAATACCTCAAGAGTTGTGAAAATGTGGTCTAAAGCATATTTATCAGAGATTTGGTGTAATTTTTCAGAGTAGTTTTCTTAAGCATTTTGTAAAAGATTGATAATAAATAGATTTGTATGACGACATTGTCAAACTGTGCTGATATATTTTGCTAATGTTTAATCACAATGCAAATAAATAAATAAATAACTCCAATTTGTTGACAAATAAGGATTTTATTAAAAATATTTCTTTAAAAAATGCAAATATAATATTGCCAAAAGAAGATAAGCATCTATTATATCATCAAAAGTAAACGATTTACGCAATTACATATAATTGCCATACAGCATATAATAAAATAAAATACTATTTAAAACTAAAATTGGCCACCACATTTCAAAAATGTAGATAGAGTACTTAAAACTGCACATTCTTGGACTTCAAAGCTGTTCATGTTTAATTTATCATAAAATAGTGTACTACAAGATGAAAATGAATGATTTCTCATGAGTTTGAATATTTTTACTCATTTTATTCATTTATTTCAGTGAAGTAGCTAGAAATGAGATTAATTTAAAACAAATATATAACACTTGCATCAATTGAATTCCACAAAAAAATTGTATCGTTATGCATGACATTCAGCGTTAAAAGAAAATTATTAGAAAATTTTAGCTATTGCTGTGTGTAAGCAAAACACAACATAAATGCTACTTTTAAATGCAAGATGAAGAATGGCATTACATGATATATTAAAATCAGAAAACAAAGATTAAATTAAATCTTTCTCAAAAAGAATTACTTTTTTTCAGGCCCGCTATAATATTTAGTAGGTACAAACGGCATTTTTATTACAATTGCTTTGAGGTTTTGTCTATAAATTTGGAACAGCAGCTCTGTTCCAGTTTTACCAAACTGTGATTCCACATAGCCCATACCAATATTATGTCGCAAACAAGGTGAATAAGAACCACTAGTTACCTTTCCGATAACTACACCATCTGGTGTTTTGATTTCAACTCCTCCTAGAAAAATTTATAAAAGAAAAAAAAAATGCATTATGGGTTTAAACAAGAGAGAGCTGGAAAATCTGGTTACCTGCTTTGATATTGTACGAAATAAGATCGGAGATTAAAAGAGAATACGAAAATCCGATTATAAAAGCGAAGAGAACATAAAAACTGATTACGTGTTTTGATACTGTATAAAGCGAAAGCATTTAAAATTAAAAACTTATATTTGAAATCTGATAAATTCAGAAAGGCTGTTGACAATTTATTATCGCAATAAGAGAAGCGTGACTTTTTTCCAATATAATTTTCCAACATCATTGTAATTTAAGTAATTAATAATCATATTAGTTTTAATTTTCCTACATCATTATAATTTAAGTCACTAGAATATTTGATTAACATTTAAATATTTCATTAAAAACAATAATATTCTATTAGAGATATTCGTGTTATAGTATTATAATATATATATATATATATATATATACATATATACACACACATTTAAAAAACCCTTATTTTGGTCTAAGAGTCTTCGAAATACCTTAATATTTTTCACCTGGCGAAAATAAGTTGTACATTTTTATTTTTTAAATGTACCTTAAGGGAAAACATTTCTTTCGCGCTTTTTCCAGTCCATTTTATATGTACTATAACTTAAAAACTATTAATTTCAAATATCAGTTTAAACTTTGGAATATAATTTAAATTTGAAATTCTAAAGTTTTTACAGTTTCATTTCACAGTAATTTTACTTATATAAAATGGAATGTAGCATAATAAATTACTTTGCGTACCTCTTGGACATGGACCTTTGGATTTGAAACCTATTCGTTTCTTCGCAGGTTTATCTTTTAGTTCCTTCAAAATTATGTCAGATCCTGGAAACCCACCTTCTTCTCGACGACGCTTACCTATAACAAAATATTTGCAATCCATTCTTAGAATACCCATCCAATATTAACTAGTTAAAGCTACCACATTATCGAAATACATAAAGAAGAAAGTATTTTTCTTAGTAGCAAATTTCATCTGATAATTTTAATTGGTTATATTAATATTTTGAAACGAAAAGAGAGATAATGTGGGACTGACATCAGGATTTTGAATCAGAAATTGAATGGTGAGAGAAATGCCAGTGCTAAGTTCTTTACGTTTGGATAGAATATTAGCGAGCTATCCTTTGATTTAATATGCATTTAATTAATATCAAGTATGTACACACAGTAAAACTTCGCTGAATTCGAGTCTCAAAAAAAATTCTCTGGAATATCAAAGTCGAGACTCTGCTCCAAGACCACCCTTAGATAACCTAACAAATAATTTTAGGTTCAATAACATTTTCCCCTTTCTTTCCCACATTAATGTTTTATCAATACAATTTATCAATTTTGCTTTCGATTTAGAGCAGAAACAAGCGTATTTTTTTACTATTTAAATGTTTCTTTCTGTCCCGACTTTTCACTTAGATTACGTGAAATTTTATTATAATAAAATACAGAGCTTCCAAATGTTATTTTGATTGAAATTTAAAAATGTAAGCAGTTTTAATTCATTCGATTTAAATATGGGGTTAGTAATTCACATGACCATTTTTAAATAATGTTGTTTTGAACTTGTTTCCTCTTAACTCACCAATAGTCCACGCTAAGCCAGCTTGTATAGGAGTGATATCTTCATTAAAATCTGACCCAGCTAGGCAGAGACCTGCTTCGAGTCTCAAACTATCTCGAGCTCCAAGACCGGCAAGCCAGACTTCATCTTTGTAATTGGAAAGAGCATAGTTTAAGAACTCCCGAGCATGATCTATTTGCATACTCAGCTGAAAAATAAAGGAGAATTGGTGAATGTAATCATATAGGTAAATTTGTTTATTTAACACAATTAGATACTTCAATCATTGAAAGAATACTTGAATCATCATAATTGATACTTGATAACGTTGTGCAATTTTTTATTTATCAGACTTTATAAAGTCAAGGATGAAATATTTCTAGAGATTTATACTATAATGAGAACATAAAGATGGCTGCCAAAATAGCAACTAGTTCTAAAGATGGAAGATTTGGAGCACTTAGAATTTCTAAATCTCAGATTCAAAATGACAGCGCTGTGTTCAATAATATGATTGTGTACCTCAAATCCATCCTCCCCAGTGTAGCCACATCGAGTGATTCTTGTTTGAAACCTTGTTATAGCCTTTCCTTCAGTAGTGTACATAAAGGGCAGATTTTTTATATCAACTTCGACAAGGCTTTGCAATAATTCCGCACTTTTGGGACCTGAAAAAAAAACAACCCGAAAAGTTCAAGGAATATCTATAATAAATCTCAGTCTTAAGGTATTCGACTACGTTCGAAGAAATTTTTTTTGAAAAATTGGATATTTTTAAAACTATGATATTTAGTTGCGTTATAAATTATCATAAAAATGCTATATGCAATAAAATTATTTGAAAATATAATATGTTTTTAGAAATAAGAAAATTTGTGGTAATTTTTAATGAAATTAAACCAAAGCGGTTCACTCTACACAAAATAGCGATGCAGCAATCCTATTTTTCTTTCTACTGAAGTTGTAGAGTATAATGATGAATGAAATAAACCAAAATCTAAGAAAAATATTGAGACGCAAAGAAGTTATGGGTAAAAATATACATATATATGCATTTTTCTCCCTAAATTCACTTACTTAATTTTACTAAAAACACCAATAAATGAAAAAGTATTTCACCAACAATAAAACTTTTGGTTCATTTCATTGCCGATATTTTTTAAAACACACGCTGAAATTTTTATGTAAATACCTTTTTTAGTTTTGAGGATATCATGTTAATGGTGGAAAATTTTAAAGAAAATTAAAGTTTTGAGAAAATGGAAGTGAAAGACAAATTTTAGCTGAAAAAAAAATTGTGATCCTGGAGGTCAGGGTCACCCCCAGCCAGGCCTTCCTTTTCCTAGAAAAGAAAAATTGTTTTGGAAAGAGAAAAGTCTGAACTAAAAGAAAAAAAAGAAAAAAATATTCGCCAGTGTGGTCGATAACCAGTGTTTTTAACATAGTCGGATATCTTAAATGCTATAACTGAAGATACCCAAGTTAAACAAAATTAGGTTCATATAAAATTTCAGCTATTAAAATACAATTATTTTTATAACATTTTTTTATCAAAGTATATCGAAATACTACGAAAAATATACGAAAGTTTGGCTAGGATATTATGTTTTATATTTTACATGTATGTCCTTACTCCCTTCATAGGAAATATGCGTAGTAGAAAAAAAACTACAGCTGAAAATTCAATGGACCTCAAGTTATGGAGCTTCTATTTAATTTGATATTTTTTCTTATTAGCTCTTTACTAGAAAAGACAAACTTATGAGAAAAGAAAACTTTCTGGAAAAGAATTATTTCCATAACTTACCTTGAAATGCTAATAGAGTTAAATCCTTTGGAACATCTATTGTCACTTGGAAACCTTTTGCGTTAAAGCCATTTACACTGCTCTAAAACAGGTAATATTATTTTATTCATTGATTTAGTAATTATAATAAAATGAGACATTTGATAGAGTAAAATGTGACTGAGCAAGAATTCCATTCTGTGTAAAATTCAATTCATGAAAAATAAAAAATAAAAACTATAAAACAGAATAAGATGGAATTTAATTATAAAACAAATCGATCAAAATACATTATCAATATTACTTACTTTTAACTGGTTGAGAACTTTATCTGCATGACCAGCATTACTGACTACATACAAGTTTTCATCATCAAGTTTTGTTACAATCATATCATCAATTATTCCTCCTCTGTTGTTTGTCATCAAAGTGAGAACCCCCTGATTTGCTTTCAAATCTGTATGAAGAAATCGAGAATTTATACTTTTATACCCATACATCGTTTTGAATCCTCGGTTTTAACTTTAGTAAAAAGGTTGATTCGCCTAACAGTTCCATAACTCAGAAACAATTTATTTACGTCGGATTTTCTCATTTAAAATAATCAGATTTCCTTGTTACATTTGGAAAATTCCTTTTATAGCAGATAATGTTTCTGGCATTATCATTTTTTCAGATAATCCTAACTATCATTATAATAATTTAGAAACTTCTGAAAAGTCTTAGTGCTAGATTTCGACTTCAGTTTCGAAAGATTTTGTACGAAAATCAATTGTTTGAAAATCCACTATACATTTGAACCGACTTTATATTAAATCTGATTGCATGGTTACAGCTTTTTCATGATCAAGTCATATAAATGGCTAGAGAGTAGAGACAGATGTATGCCTAAATTCCAAACACAGAGAGGAGGCTTAGTAAAAGCAATAACTGCCCGGGTCAAAATACGATTGTTTCACTTATGCATGTAATAGCATGTTACTTTGCCAGGTTAAACGGTGCGCAGAACATACTGTTACTTTTTCTTTTCATCATATTTGACTTCAAAATGAGGCATAGCATGGCTCGTCTCAATAACAGCAAGAGCAAGAGCTTCCACATTCCCGGTCACTGTGACTCTGATATAACATTTCACAATAAATGATTCAAAATTACGAAATCTGCTTTCATTAAACATCAAGTAACCATCACAACGACATGGACTTGAAGTAAAGAATCAAGTGTTAAGTATTTAATAAAAATAAATTTATATAGAGAAATCAATTTAGAGCAAAGAGCATTTAAATTTCGGGAAAAGTCATGGGTAAAAAATATCTTAACATATTTCTTAACACAACAATTCAGGAGCTGATTAAATTAATAAATTTGTTCAGTAAGGGTCACATGAGATTTCCAGTATCTAGTAAATTTAACTCTGAAATCAGAAATATACTTTGGTAAATTTAATATCAAATCTTGGTCAACTTTTTTTAAAACATCTCAGCTTTGTTCTACTCAAATTTATGTATCTTAAATTATTGAAAAAATTTCATGACTTTCAAACGCTTACAATCATTAACTTCATTCAGATGCATAAGTTTTAAGTTTTCACTCAGAAAAGTTTTGAAAATCCAAATTTAAAGACCATCGTCGGTCAAACTAGCGATCAAAAACCATATTACCTCACGGATTTCGTGTCAATGTTTTATTCATAGTTTACAGCATACTACATATTATGATTATAAGAGTAGGCACTGTAAATTTTCTGTTTTCGTTTTTCTAAGTGTTTTGAAAAATTATTTCTGACTTACTTTTAATGTCAGCTACCACCAAACCCTCCAGAAATTCGATGCAGTTCTTTCCTCTTATAAATGTTTGCAACATGTGTGATACATCAAATGCACTAACTGCGTTTCTCGTGTGGAGGTGAGAGTCAACAATAGACTGATTTTGATAAGAAAGAGGCATTTTGTATCCAGCAAATTCTCCGAATTTGGCTCCATGTTTGACATGGATATCATGCAGCGGTAACTTCTTTAAAGCCTGAAAATAAAATTTAACTATTTTTAAATGTTTGTCTGATATAGATAGGCAAAGCAAACAATTATTCCAATTAGGGGAAATTAGATTGAAGTGACAGCTAATTTCGTAGATATTTTACTTCAAGTATCAATTTTGCTTTATTTAATCCAAGTAAATTAGTTTTATTTAATTCCAACTTTGCTTTATTTAATCACCTTCTTTTTTAATCCTTATTCTGGCTTTTTATCTTGCTAATGCAGAATTTCAATTCATCTCAGAATCGCCTCCAAAATATCTAACTAACGATCCATAATTTCTTCTTAATAACTCACAGTTTCAAAATTTTATTTTCTGTTTCTTTATATATAAATATATATTTCTACCAGAAATATCAAACGTTGTGTTTTCTTATACGTCACCGTTATTTAAAGAAAAGAAATAATTTAAGATAACTTTTTTTTCAAAAAAGAAAAAAAAGCAAAGTATTTATTGAACTATATTTTTTATGCCATTGCTTACCTTTATTTTTTGAATATAATTCTCATCATATATCTCTTAAGGGAATTACGCTAAATTTGCTTCTTTTAAAATAATATCACTATCAAATGAATAATTAAATAAAGACTTACATCATCTTTCGCTAGGCTCACAGTAGAAGCCCGTCTGATCTGTAAAATAATGCAACATTAGAGATGATAAAAGAGAAAAAAATTAGAGATAATGTGAAATAAATTTAATTTTTTTTTATTATTTGAATTTTATTGCACAATTCAATTGTTTATAAATATTATAAGAATTTATCATAAAATTACTTAATTATAATTTATTCAAAAATAAGAAAAAGGGACACCATTTGTAGATATTTTATTTTCATAAATTTATAATTAGCATATGTGGATTTATGGATTATGTTGGTGATTGCATTTGTTAGCTTTTCGTTTTGAAACTGAACGGGCTGTTTTGAGACAGATGTAGTTATTTCAACTTTTCTAAAATTACTAAACCGCTCATGACCTAGAACGTTTATCGCAAATTTTTCCTTTGAACTGACAGGAGGATGATACTCGAACTACTGTCACTAGGTATTTAAAAAAAATTCAAATAACCCAAAATACATAACCATTTAAAAAAAATAATAATAATAATTAAGAGTTTATAATGTGACATTTTTAAATGACAGTATTATTACTGGTAATATTTTCAACGTAAAATAAGTGCAAAATGCCTCAATGAAGGGAAATTTCAAATTCGTACAAATCCCTAGGAGCAATGCTGCTTATTTAAGCGAAAATACTAAATAGTTGCCCCGAAATACGGTCACGGTTGCGCTAATCCCATTATCTCTCCCCCATCGCTCCGTTTCGAAATATCCCCTATCTTTTCCCCCTTCAAGCCCACAGTTTCCGTTCCCTTATTGTCTCCCCTCTTTTTTCCCTCTTGCAGAATATTCTTTTTTTGAAGGGTTGCCGGATTTATATATATATATATACGTATATATATATATATATATATATATATATATATATATACTGAAAGGTTCACCTGCCCCACTGGGGCTTGTCAACGGCCATACCATGTTGAAAGCACCGGTTCTCGTCGCATAGTTTCCTAGGGGTGGGGAGATTTTATGGGTGAGTTTTCATCAAGGCTTTTCAAAACTGAAGTTGAGTAGAGAAGCAAATGAAAAGAACCAGATCAGCAGAAAATCGAGCTATCACCCTGAATTAACCTCATGAGTCGAATTGACAACGCTTTTCCCATTTCAATACATGGGCTTTTCAATATTATTAACATTCAAGATGTCAAAATATTATAGAAAGAATGGTTCATTGAACAAGCCAAGCGGTTTTTTTTAAGTGAAAAAAAAAGTATATATCTTTATCGTGAGTATCATATAGAAATAATAACATAAAATCAAATTATTAATTAAAAGAAATTGTGATTCTTTAACATATACTCTTATATATATTTATAAGTGTTAAAACAAAGGTCAATTAACAAACCTATAGATTTTCACAACTAAACACAAATTATAAAGCCTTCCATAGGGGAAATATTAAAGCAAATGTTAATGACTGAAATCTCTAATCCAGTTTTTGACACAAATTTATTCTTATTAGACCAGTCAAATGCCTCTTGTCCAGTGCATCTGCCACAAACAAATTAAAATAATATGCAGAAAAACTGGTAGCATACACCATATCGCTATCAATTATTGTGACTACTTCTTTAGATTTAATAGCTTGCTTTAATTGGCATAGTTCGAACTAGAAAGTTTTTTATAAAAATACTTTATACTGTGAGTATATTACTTCGCATTTGAAACGGCATTTTCTTAGCACTTATCATGTTATATGTTTCATATCCGCTATTAAATATGTACCTACCGTATTAAAAATAAACTAGACAGTACAAACTTGGAGAAAATCAATATTGTTCCTAATACAGCATTTTTGAATTATCGGATAGAAATATATGATAGAATTAAAATACAATAATTGATTGAATTTAGATTGATTTGTTTCGAAGTTACACGAAGACGAGGAATGTTCCTGTAATGTTGAACTGTAGTCATATAATAAGAGAAACACGTGTGGAAATATTTCTTTCCAAACTTCCACGTCAAACCTGTGAAGGACTACGTGCCGTTCTTTGGTAGTAACTATAAATTTTTATTTCCAAAGCTAAGAATTTGTCGTACCTTTCTGTTTTCACCATCTAAACTCATTTTGAATATTACAGAGAATGTTCGGAGTAGATATATAATCCTAATTAGACTTAGTAAATCATTTTATAATTCCAGATGGACTAGAGAAAAAAAATCTAATCATAAAAAGTACATTGAAAATTATTTTATGCATTATGAGCTGTTTCTAACCATTCTACATTTCCCAAACTAACACATGATACTAGTAACTATAATTTACTAAGTTACCTCAGAATGTTTATTAAAAAATGTTTTTTTAACTTTTATTGGAGAATATAGTCTAAGCCGTAGAATATCTTTTGAACATGTTTCATAAATTCTTTTTGGATAAATATCTCTAGTAAAAGTGCAATTTACGAATACTATAAATAAATAAATCAAATAAGACTAACATTTTTTTTGTAGTATCATCAGAAAGTACGTTTATTGATCAGTTTCCCTTTTAATCACTTTACTAATTTAATCCACGTGCAGCAAGAGCAAGGTTTACATGTGTCATTATACTTATCGATGTTTATTCGGCATATATATTTTTCTTCCTTATCGAATAAAGAAGTCGAAACTTATTCCAACAAGTAATTTCTTATCCTTCTTATCACCCAGTCGATTTGTTCAGAACTATGGTATCAGAAAACAACAAATAAATTGAATGTTTAACCTCTATACAATGATAACGGCACAGACTTTCTTTTATCTAAAGAATTGTGTCTGTACCAAAGCAAATGGGTTTCGTAATAATTTGCTTGAGATCTTCCATGAAATATTCACGGTATCTTTGATAAGTTATTCAAGATATCTAGATAAAGAAAGAATTTAAAATACTCTTCTCAAATGCTGCTGTAAAAAGAAAAATATCTATGTAGTTTCCCAGTCTAAAATGTTTTCTGACTTTATTTGAATTCCTGAGCCACTAACAGATCTTTCTAATACTGAAAAATCAGTCCCAGTATCTCATTTTTACTCTTATAGATGGCGCTTCAGCCTCGTAGAAGAGATATAGAGATAGGATACAAACATAACTTCTGATGTATTCAGTGAAACATTCACAATATTTTGGTAAAGCAAGAATTTAAAATACTAGAGCCAAGCATAGCTTTAATAAGTAATTTTATTTTTCTGTGTGATGTCCTCTCTAAAATTATCGCTTGGTCAATTTGAATACTTATGACTTTGCTGGAGCTGTATAATACAGAAAAATCAGTACAAATATCTCATCCTCCTCCGATAGATGGCGTGTCGGTCCTGTTGAGGATGTTGGAGATGGGATCGATGGAAGATCTCCCGTGATGACGCATAGCCGTCTTTCGACGGTCGAGCATGATTTTCCCAAAAGAATTATAATACCCCCCCCCCCCCGGCGGGAAAAAAAGCAAGAATATTGTTTTTCCTCCAATAGATGGCGCGTTGGTATCGCTGAGGTGGTTTAGAGATCTGAGAATCGATATAAAATTTCTGTCCAGCATTTTTAAATTGTAAGATGGAAAATGTTTTATTATCTGTAAGTGGAACATTATACGAAATATAATATTGAAAGAAAGAACATCATTTTATTACCGGAAGAAATGTATAAATACCTATTTGAATTATAAAATATAATACGGGAAAAATATTCATGTGGTCAACAGGCTTAAAACATCTCTAATTATCGATAAATATTTAAGAAATAATACTCTAATAGAATTTTATGTTGTAAAAGAAATTGAACAGTAAAAGCCTAATATGAAAAAATATATATATTTTTCCTTGCTTTTACAGTTCTGGAAATGAAAATAACCGAAATCGAATTAAATCAATTAGAATGGATAGAAAGTCTTTTATTATTATTATTATTTTGGAGAAAGCATAAAACTAAGTAATTTTTAGAAGTAGAACATGTCTTTTATAATCTATATGTGAAAACTAAAATAGAGAAAAAAAGAAAGAAGGAATGGTCGAAAAACATATCGAAATTCTCAAAAAGGAAATAAAATAAAATAAAAAACAGGAAACATTAAATCCCTGCATTAACTTTTGCGCATGCAATGCCTTATCTGATTCGTTCAGAGAATTGCAGAATCTTTGATATTTTAATTTTTCATGAAGTTAGTGTTGAAATTAAGTTAAAACCAAAATTATCCTTAAATATTCAACCTGACATTTACATTACTGACACTATTACAAAGACTATGACTACGTTCCAAATGTAAGCCCTCTAACTGAATAAAATCAAGACACAGTTCGGAAGATCAACTCATTTACGTATAAAAATAACACTTTTACTAAAACCAGCAAAATAAAAAAGCACGTTTTTTGAAATTAAGAATATCTATAATAAAACAATCTCATTCATATTTTATGAGCATTAGAAATGACATTAATTTCATAAAGAACAAGGTACTTTAGAATTAGATAAAGAATTATTTTAGAATTCAGAAGCTGAGAAGGAGTAATAAATAACTACATATTTTTAATAAACAAAGAAAATGCGAAGAGCGCGATAATAAACAAAAGGAATTAGTTTCATTACTACTAAAACGGGGGGGAGGGTGAGAAAGGAAAAAAATAAAGGAGAAAAAAAATGTGGCCATTAGCTCATAGAAAACGTTCGCAACTAAGAAATATGCATCAAAAACAAGTATTGAGGGATGAAGGACAGAGCTACCGTCTACAAGGTCAAAGCCTCACGTTACACGTAATTTGAGGGTGGAGGGAATAAAAGAAAAAAAAAAGAAAGAAAGTAAACGTCTTTTGCTTTTCCAGAGTAATTGCAGTTTCATGTTCAAGAAGCGGAATGGAGAAAAAAATAATGAAGATTATACTGCTTATATTTTCAATTTTAGAAATCTTTATTTTAGAGTAAAGGTTACCTGGTGCGTGGACTAAAATAGAACAGGAAAATGAGGTCTTTCCTTTTTGAATTACTATATAAGACTGATGCTGTTATTCTTGAAAATGCTACTCATTCTTTTTTTTTCTTTTGCATTCATTACTTTGATTCAAGAAATGCACTAGGATCTTGCTTTTTACCTTATATTTGAGTTAATTTAATAAATATTGAGACTGGAGGTTTTCTTAAATAATAAATTTTGCTTTTGTCATTGTTTGGGATTCCTGTTGTTTCAAATTATTAGTTTTTCATCAAAAGCGTTGATATGATTAACATTTTAAAATTCTGATTATAGGCTAAATTCTTTTTAATATACAGGAAACAAAACAAGTTTCCCTTTCAGTAAGTCAGCATTTTACTCAAATGTATGAATGCCTGTTTTACACTGTTAGTATAACCAATGAATTTGGTGAATTAAACATAACATCTAATATACACTAATTGTTAGGAAGAATGCTTTAAGTTGTGGCAGATTTACGGACCTGCCCCCTGGATGGTTTTCAAATGAGACATAGAGAGTAATTGTAGGCATCGTCTTTAATTATTAATTATGATGTAAAATTTATTTAAAAGCCTTCTACATGCATATTAGGTTAATGATTTTAAAAAAAGAAACAATGAAGTTTTAAAAAATGGCGTACTAAATTTTATAAAAAATTGTTATTTTATATAAAATTATTTTATATAAAATTATAAGTTATTTTAATATAAAATTAATCTGATAAAAATATATCGCTATTTTTTTTTTCTCATTTCTTTTATGCACAAATATTTAATAGATTTTCTTCTGCGGAAAGGAAAACAATGCCAGTTTTCTGACAAATTTCTAAATCTTAAAAAAAAAGAAATAGTTTTTTTCCCCAAATATAAATCATGAGGGATAGATATTCAGTACTTATTAGCAACTTTCACGCTTTAAATTCTAATTAATTTCTACAATAATGATAAGTTTTAAAAATAAACGAAAAAAAAAGTGTTAAGATTTATTTGCCATTTTCCTGAGAAATAATGTCATTATTTTTTTAAACAACAAACTTATATATTAAGGAAAAAAAGCTATATTTTTAAAATTCTATTTGATTATAATTATTAGTTTCTTTTTTTTTTTTTTGCATTCCACAGAATGTATTATATTTTCAAATATCTAAGCAGGATACTCATCTACATTTCGTTGATTAATATTTTAAAGTTTAAAAAGTTTATTTTTGAATTTATTTTCCTTTTTAGTTATTTATTCCTCTTCTATTAACCATTTCGAACCTTAAGAAAAATTAACTACCCCGTGGTACTTGATCATATAATGTCAAAGATAGTCAAACAAACATTCAGATTGATTTTATGTAATACGGTTTGTCTGCTTTGGGAGCAATGCAAAATATCCTACATATGACCTTCGTCAGAGAATACAGGAGCAGATGAGTAAAAATTCTTTAGTGATCAATGAACTGTGTGCATACTACAACACTATTTACACTACTGAATACCTTTCCGGAGGGGACCAGGGATTATAGTCTACTCATGGTTCCAAGAAAAATAAAAATCTTGCATTGGTGACAGTCCCCGATTCACCCTTCAAGGGAAGATATAATAGGTTGCGGCAAACAAACCTTTGTGGTCCTGCAGGAGGGTACAAACTTTGTAGGTTTCATACCGAAGCGGGGAGGGTTTTTTTTTGTTGTTGTTGGAGGGAGTGGAGAATTTGAAATATTGGGGTCACATACATGAGGACATTAGAATAAATTGTTGCATTCCTCTTCAAAAGAAAGTAAACATCGAGGAAGCTAAGTAAGCGGCTTCTTTTTATTATCTGCTAAATGATTTAGAGAACTGTGAAATATTATCTTAAAGCTGATGCATTTTTCTGCAGAATAAAAGTTTATCAATGTATATATATATACATATTTCCCTTCTTAATATATATATATACATATTTCCCTGTGAAAATGACACTTTCTGAAATGATCAGAGGCAACTAATAGGTGCTTTTACAAAATAGCATAATTTAACAGTACCGTGCATTTTATTTGTAATTCTAGTGATAAAAAATAAGTGCGTGGTTTTGATTTTTTTAAAATGCTATTTAATGTTTTCACTTATAATGCTGAGGAGTTTGGCTTATTTAAAATTATCGCCATCATCGTAAAATTTCGGTTAGTCTAATAACAAGATATAAGAAAACTGGAGTCTAAAGTTTCATGCTATGCGAATAAAAAATAAATTTAATATACAAAGAGATTTATTTTTAATAATTAACTTAAATAATCAATAATTAACATGCAAATAATGTAAAATTGGTGAATTAACAATTCTAATAAATAACGTAGTTATAATCAATGATTTAAGATCTGTAATAATTTAAAAAATAATTTAAGTATATAGGGAAATGATAATTAAAAAGTTTATAAGCAAACAAGTCTTTAAATATAAAAATTACTTAATGTAATTTCAAAATGAAGGATACATCAAACATGTTGAAGTCATATCACATGTGAAAGAAATTATTTAAAAAAAAATATGTACAGCTTTTTTTTTCTATTGAATACATTGTAAAGCTGTAAAAATTTCGATTTTTTTTGGATCTTTATAAACTTATGGATATCGTTCTCTTATTTTTATCACCATTACACATTAAAAATTATTTTGAAAAATATTCATTCAAATAACTCGTATATTTTACTTTAAATATGATGAAAG